>JANAVB010000028.1:0-32731 GCA_029216955.1 Iris pallida | reverse complement strand
CGTTTTAATCGTGAAGGATCGGGCCATAAATGGGGATAGCACTGAATCCTGCGAATGATTAATGCTGATTGTTTTAAATCTTCATGATTGGTTGTGTCAAGCTTGGATCTCTCTCCACGTGTCCCATTGGCTTGATCATGAATGATATGACCTGATCTCATTAATTATGAGGATAATGTTAAATCTGGTCATTGGGATCTGGTAAATCTTTAATTGATTTGCATCTCATAATCATCCTTGCTACCAGCTGTCAAGTCATGGGGGCAATTGAATCTCTGCCACGTGTCTTAATGATGGATTCTGCCAGAGCCGCATGATATCCATGAACCGTATGAGACAACGTCTCAATGAGCCGCATAGGTATAGTATTTACGAGCCGCATGGGATGGCTTCTTGGTGAGCCGCAGGAAGACGATTCTTGCCAGCCGCATGAAGCTGTTCTTTACTAAAGCCGCATGGAGGTAGCCACGTGTCAATCTCGGATCGTGTCAGAGATTTTCTTCTATTCCCACAGAGTCTGTCATTATGACAGGGCCATTATGACACTTTGTCAGAGCCGTCAGCTGTCAAATTATGGCAGAGCATTAAATAGGGCCATTGCTCGATGGCCAGCTGTGTGAAGGGGTCCCATGGGGGTACGTGGCGTTGATCGAGCCGCATATCTCTGTTGGTCGAATGTGAGCCGCATGTACTTCTGAACTGCATGCGACTGGACTCTTTGAACCGCATAGGACTGTCCCTATGTAAGCCGTATGGGCTCTCCTGTTCGAGCCGTATGAGACTAAGAGTCTCTCTGAACCGCATGGGACTGCTCCTGTATGAGCCGCATGGGTTCTCCTGTTCTGAGCCGCATAGATCATCGTTCTGATATTTTCCATGCTTCTACAAGACCCCCAAAGTTTTCAATTTGCAAAATTGAAATACTTTGAATAAGAAGCATGGCCTTTGTTGACCGCATAGATGATTCAGCGCATGGGTTTATCTGGCCGTATGAGCTGTAAGGCCGCATAAACTTTTTGCCACGTGTCCCAGGAACGTGTGCAAATCTTCTGCATTAAATGCCCTTGATTCGCCGCCTCTTGGGGAGGATCCCAAGGGTCAGTTTTGTTTTGACCGAAGCATTTTTCCTTTATTTCTTTAGGCGGCACTGGATCGAGGCATTTGTTTTGATTTTTACGCCTCCTTCGCCTATAAATGGGTGATTTTATTCTTTAAGGGTTTCTTTACCTTTTCTCTTTTGCTCGTACTCCTTGTTGCGACTTCCTCTGTCTTCTCTCATCAAAGATTGCAATGGCTCCCAAGAAGACTACCGCTGCTACGGGCAAGAAGGCCGTGTCGTCGTCTGCGGCAGCGAAGGGCAAGAAGGTCGCGTCCTCATCGACTGCGGCGGCGAACGTGGCGGCTCCTCCGACGGCTGGCGTGCCTGTTTTCCACCCGACGTTCACCCGCCTATTGCTGGTAGGACCTCAATATGAACTGCCATGGCTACGCCGTATATCTTATGCGCGAGCCTATATTCCCAAGTATGCTGTGTCCGACTCATATTCGGGCCGCATGGGATATGACTCAGGCCTGAGCCGCATGAAAGTTGTTGCATAACTACTTCATCATCGGGGCCGCATAAGCTCATCTGGACTTGGTCCGCATGACCTCTTTCAAACCGGCCGCATAAGCTTATTTCGAACTGAACCGCATAAGGCTATTTTAACTGGACCGCATAAGCTCATCCGTGCTGGACCGCATAAGCTTTATTCGAATCGGACCATATCCGCATATGCTTCTTTCGAACCGCATAAGCTCATCCGCACTGATCCGCATAAGTTCATTTCGAGCCGAACCGCATAAGCTTATTCGAACTGAACCGCATAAGCTCATTCGGACTCCCTGTATGAACTCTTTCAAACTGAGCCGCATGAGGCTATTGAGCTAAGCCGCATAAGCATCACGTGGTTTTGTGTTTCAGCTATCTTTTTGACTTGTTTCTTTTGCTTTATCTTCAGTGAATCTGCCAGTAAATCCTGCGGGGAACTTATAGTGGGTTCAAATCAATTCGCCTTGGGCGTGCGTCTTGACGACTTAATTAAGCATATGTTGAACCAATTCCCTGCTGATGAGCCTTCGGAGAGGTTGAACGCCATCGAGAATCAGACTCTACATTACCCCGTTCCATGATGAATACTGGAAAGCTGGATGGAAAATACCTGAAGCCTTCGTTCCTCTTTGGAGACGCTTTAATCATAAAGAATCCCCGAGTATTAGAGATTTCGAGAACTGGGATTTTTCTTTGGATGGGGTGGCAATCCATATTCCTCTCATGGAAGTATTATCCTCTGTCGTGGTTCAATATGGTGTTGCTGGATAGGAAGATGGTGTAACTTAACTCCTACTCAATCAGGGATTGATGGGCAACATCCATTATAACCCAACATGCGGTCAGCTTACGCGGGTAAGGATTCCGTCCTCCGGTACATGATGGGTCTGGCCCCGGGCTCTTTCATGAATGTATACGGTCCTAACTTCACACTCACTCAAGCTGATACTTTCCTGAATCGGCTTGTTCGCAAGAAATCTTATCCCGTTGGCAGACTGGCATTACCGAACTGGATAAACCCCGCTTCTACGTGGGCCCAGTTGACCACTTGGGTTCTGCAGACCTACAAACATTCTTACGGGAGGGGGACTTTACCATGCCATTCGGGGCACTTGTCACGGGCTTCTATCAATAAACCACTGTTCGTGGCGCTCTTGGAGATGTATAGCCGGCGAACGGGGACGTTCTTTGCACCCGGAGGGGAGTTGGGCTTGCTCTCCATGAGATGTATACTGTCTCCAAACTTCGTGGGGGAATGAGCCTTTCGAGGTGTATACCCCGTCGAATGAGGAATTTGAGGACTTGAACCGACGACTCCCAGGTTCTGTTGCGGTGTATCGGGAGTTGCTGTGCCACCATAGTGCTTGTCACCAGATGGCTATAAAAACGGTGGATAGCTCCGAAGGGACCGCTCCCCACACCACATCCTGGATTAATTATCTTTTTAAAGTTGACCCTTCTGGCGAAGTTACTCCTCGAACCCCTCGAACGCATGGAGAGATAAAGGATCTGATGTCAAGCGTCAAGAAGTCGCGATCCAAGAGCGACATATTCGGGAGTCAAACTGACTCTCTTAGCTATTTTTACTACGGGGCCACAGATGTCAGAGAAGGCGCTTCTGGCTGGATTCTTAATGATATGGCTACGGAACTGCGTATCTCGGGGAGCAGGTTCTATCGAGAGGATCGGTCGTCATTTCATTCTCCCTGCTGTTAAACTGGCATTTGGAGTTAGACTGGCCCTTCTTTCTGCTATGGTGTGTAGCATACACCATGGTCTTCGAACATTCTCGTCCAAGGTTATTGTGCGCAAGAAGACGTTGGATTTTGAGCGCGTCGAACTGCCTTTCCACTATGTGATGAGGTGGTTGGCAATGCACTACAAGTCTTTGATGGGTCCTGGGATAGCGAAAGATGCTACAGATGAAGACGCTTTTCTTTTCAAATGCCATCGCCGGTCTTGGGAATACCATACTATGCCATCTTGTCGGAGGGCGTTGGCGAGGGTGGATGGGTTGACTTTTTTGTGTCTGTTCCTCCCTTTTCTGATGAGGAAGTGAGGAAGGTACATCTTGATGGTACCGGGCCTTCTCACTTTCTGTCTCCGGATATGCTCACCTGGTTGCGCAACATCCGCCCCGCGCATCTGGTTTATCGTAACCGCGATAATGTGTATTTGGAGCCTTACCTACCTAGTAGGTTTTCCCGCCAATTCGTTATAGCCAGTTATTCCTTGATTGTCCCAACCCTTGTTTGGGCTTTGAAGGTAGTATTCTTGATGGTGTCCGGCGTGGAATTATTATGACGCTTATCATACTCGGGCCAGCTTCTCGATCCCTGATGCTAAGGCGCCAAGGGAAATTTTGTACGTAGCTGCTTTGTATCATGTTATGGCGAACAAGTCTCCTATTAATTTCGATCCGAGTACCAGTTTTATCGTGGGTACCGGTTTAGAGGAGAAGCCTAAGGGGGCTAAGGCTAGAAAGCAACTAGCGCTCCAAACTCCCCTTCCTGAATCAGAACCTTCCGAGTCGGCTGAGGAGGAGGATGATCATGATAGCGAAGACTCCCTTTCTGGTGGGGGTGAAGAAGTAACGGACCAACCGCTTCCCACACCTGATGAACCGGCGGAAGATCCGTTGCTTACTACACAAGAAGAAGCAGTGAGGGAAGAACAGCCTCCAGCTGTGTCTGGTTCCTCACGTAAACGAGTCAGACACGAGCCTTCTGACAGCAGAGCGACCTTTTCTGTGAAGAGAGCTGCCGTTAGGTCTCGTGGACTACTTATTACCGAGAGGGGTGAAGGTGCAGACGCTGTTCCGGAGGTAAGACCAAGTCGGAGCCATCTCTTTGTTGTAGTTTTCTTTTCTCTTGGAGATATGACTTAATTACTTTTCTTTGTAGGTATCTGATGAACCGGCCTCTCCTGAACCGTCTACTGCCCCTGGGGTTGATCCGGCCCTTGCTGCTTTGATTAGCGACATGTGTTTCGCGGTCCTTTCTGCGGGGGCTCTCTCAGCGGCGGTTGGAAACTCCCAGATTGATGAGGCCTCGACCCGAGGTGATGAAGGTTTCCTCGGGCCCGTCTCCGAGATTGCTGAACTTCAGCAAGGCGACGCCGATCTCGTTGTATCCCTTTCCGAGGGTGCAGGGGCAGAGGCCTATTATACCTGACTCGGAGACTGTTGGTGAAGAGGCTGCGGTGGCTGTAGACAAACCTCAGCCTCCACACTCCTCCATTGGTAAGATAAGCCAAATATTGACTAGTGAGGGGGCTTATTTGCTCTATCAGCATATCCTCCGAGTCAAATCGATTCATGGTTGCCTTGGCCCTGCAGGTCCTGACCCTTTACTTTCCACCGCGGATGTTCTTGGAGAAGGCTCGGCCTGCCGTGATCTGGAAGAAAGGAGCATTCCCTCTCCTTCGCCGTTTCATATCGAGGGGCCTCTCGCCAACCCCGGCAGATGGGAATGGAGCTGGCGATAGTTTCCAGCTCATCCTCTGCTGATCATACGGCTCCGGAGATTGACCTCTCGACCCTGCCGAGCATTCAAGTTCTGCGGCCGCTGAAGAGGAGTTGGCCGCTGTTCATGCGTCTCCGTGCGGAGTTTGTTTCTCTGGTGGCAGGAGCGGCAGATTCTGTTGCGTCTTCTTCAGCGTTGCCAGCCACACTCCCGTTGACACTGGCTTCCTCGGAGGCTCTGGACGAGGTGACGCAGGATGTGGTCGATAGCTTCTATCGCCACTTAAAAAGGGGCGTAGACGGTGCTATAGAACGGGGGACCCTTTTCTCTCTATCTCTCCGGTGCGCTCGGGGTCAGGTTGCAACTTTGAAGTCCCTTCCTGGCGGGGTAGGTTTGGCTGCACTCCTGGAGCCTAAGTTGGCAGAGGCTGATCAGCTTGTGACCCAATTGCTGGCGATACGGCAGGCGGGTTTGCCTATTGCGATTGAACGGGAGCGGGGCTTCCTCATTGCTGCTCGGGATAGGATCAAGCTTGCTCGAGATACTGTCGGGCCAGTTGTGCGGGGAGACCTTGACAAGTTCTCCGCTTCGTATGATAGGCTGGGTCGTCGAAGTCAGGCTTGTCGTGCTCGGGAAGAGTCTGCTTCTCGTGGAATTGCTGACACGAAGGAGCGGATTCTCGCACTCCAGAAGGAGTTGGCCTTCTTAGAGTCAGAGCTGAAGGCTGCTCAGACGGAACATGAGTCAATAGTTCGGGAGGCCGAGAAGGTTTCTCGATCTTCTGTTAACCTGGAGCGGGCCTTTAAGAGATTCGAGGATAACTGGCAAGCCTATGCTCAACTGGAGGACGAGGCGGTGCTGACCCAAGAGGCGGAGCGTCGAGCTACCCAGAGGTTTGAGCGGTCGGTTGCCTTGCTGACGGACCGTCTCAGGGCGTTATGTGCCCCGGAGCAGTGACCAGCTTTCTATTTTCTTTTGCTTCTCTTTTTTTTGTAAGGGATGTGATCCCAAATGATGTAGCACTCTGAATTTGAATAAATGAGCATGTTTCAACTCATCTTCTCTTTCTTGTACTTATGGCGTTTGTGGAATTGGACTTGCTGGGGGATTATTGTGGACCTGTTACCCTAGGTGTACCTTGGTTTTAGGTACGGATAACAAGTTTGGTCAGGATATCCGGAACAGCCATGGCAAAGTGGTCATGGGTGCTCTCGGTATTGGGAAAAAGAATGCCGTAGAGCAGCTGGGCTCCCGGGGCATGGTGAGATGGTAGATTTCTGCTAAGGAGCTTAGCAAGGGATATTTGTGGACCTATTATCCTTGGCGTACCCTGGTCCAGGATACGGATAATAGGATGAAATAAAACCAACATATTTGCTCAGAGGTTATGAGGACATGGCAAGCATGAGGGTTTTACCGTGGCATCTTCCTGCTCAGAGGTAATGAGGACATGGCAGGGGAGACTTCACGGAAGATATTCGTGGTCAACAGAGGACATTTGTGGTCAACAGAGGACATTTGTGGTCAACAGAGGACATTTTGTGGTCAACAGAGGACATTTTGTGGTCAACAGAGGACATTTGTGGTCAACAGAGGACATTTGTGGTCAATAGAGAACATTTGTGGACCTATTATCCTTGTCGTACTCCGGTTGTGGGTACATATAATAGGTTGAAAGGGGACCGACATACTTGCTTAGAGGTAATGTGGACATGGCAAGCATGAAGGTTTCTTCGACGGAGCCTTCCCACTCATAGGTAATGAGGATATGGCAAGAGTGGGCTCAATGAAGAGGGGGTACATAGAACGACTCAGAGGTAGGAGAACGTGGAAGTTCTATGCGAGGGGTGGTTTGTTTTTGGTGGAAGTAAAAACGACTCAGAGGTAATGAGGACATGGACGTTTTAGAAATTTATGGATCGATTACCCTTTTTGTGCACTGGGAGCGCGGGTAGTGGATCATGAGGGAGGATCTCTTCCACGAAGAAAGTTCGGAGGTATAATCATACGTGACTTACTATCTGAAAGAGTGACCGGAATGCGAGTTCAGAGGCACTAGCGGGTACATGACTCAGTAATTTAGAATATTGAGAAAGTGTGAGTGCAGCGGCACCAGTGGGTACATGACTCGCTAATCTGAAATGTTTGTGGATGTGAGTTCAGCGATACCAGCGGGTACATGACTCGAAGATCTTGGAGAGAATGTCGTTTGGACATAATATTCTTCAGGAACTTGCCGTTGACGGGCAACATGAGCAAGTCTCCGTTTTGTTTTGCGAGGCGGTAAGCACCGTTAGAGAATACTGTCTCAATGATAAATTGGCCTTCCCACTTTGGCTGGAATTTGCCGGCAGTCTTGTGAGTCATGACCATCGGCCTCCGGACTGCCAGGACGAGATCGCCCACCTGGAATGTTCTGATTTTACCTTCTTGTTGAAGGCTCCAGAGATGCGTGCTTGGTATAGCTCGATTCTTTGCTGAGGCAGGAGGCGATTTTCATCTAAGGCCTCTAACTCTTGTAACCGGCGTCGGTAGTTATCATCCATCGTCAACTGATGTGTGAGGGCGACGCGAAGTGAGGGGATCTGAGTCTCTAATGGGAGAACTGCCTCGCTCCCGTATACTAGGGAGAACAGTGTATTCCCGGTGGCTGTTCGGACTGTAGTACGATACGCCCATAAATACTCGCCGAGCTTCTCGTTCCAGTCGTGTTTGTTGGAGGAGACAACTTCTTGAGGAGCTTGATGATTGTTTTGTTGAATGCCTCTGCCAACCCGTTTGCTGTCGGGTTGTATGGTGTCAAAGCAATATTCTGAATACGGTGCTTATCGCAGAACCGATAGAATGCGTGGCTTGCAAACTGCGGACCATTATCATGGATGATCCTTCGAGGCAGTCCGAAGCGGTAGATAACGTAATGCTTAAGGAAACTGATCACGTTTGAAGTCTTGACTTCTGCGAGTGGGACAGCTTCCGCCCACTTGGAGAAGTAATCAGTGATCGCGAGTATGAAGCGATGTCCTTGGAAGGAAGGTGGGGTGATTAGGCCAATAATGTCCATTCTCCATGCTTCGAATGGCCAGGACCCACAGTCGGATGTAGAAATTTGGATGGTTGGTGAATGAAGTCCGCGTGGACCTGGTAGGCTTTGCATTTTTTAGCATAATCTATTGCATCTGCCACCATCGTGGGCCAATAGTAGCCCATTTGTCGAAGGCGGTCTTACAATTTTGGGTCGGGCTGGTGGGCCCCGCAGACACCGTCGTGGGCTTCTCGTACGGCTTCTTTGGCTTCTGCATTTGACAGACATCGAAGCAGTAATTCGTCGTAAGAGCGGCGATACAGCATTTTCATCTCTGTATCATAGAAGAATCTGAGAGAACGCCGTCTGATGGAGGTAGCTTCCTTTGGGTTTTCGGGCAGGATGTCGTAGACGACGAAGTCGATGAATGGTTGTCTCCAATCCGGGGCATCATCGATCGTCTGGGCAGAATAATTCACCACGAATTGCATATTGTTCTTGGGACAGACCAGTTCGTGGCCTATTACATCTACTGATTGGCGATCATAATTCGGAACTACAAGGGAAGCGGCAAGACCAGCTAGGACATCGGCTTCGATATTTCAGAGTCTGGGAACGTGTTCGATGAAGAACCCCTTGAACGAAGAGATGATGTCAATCGCTATTTGGTGATAGGGGATCATGTCTTCGTGGCGGACCTTGTATGAGCCCCGGATCTGATTGACGATTAGCTGAGAATCGCCGTATGCTTCAAGATATCCTACCCCCAGCTCTCTTGCAAGTTGGAGGCCAATGACCAAAGCGTTGTATTCGGCCACATTGTTAGAGCAGGGCTCCGTGAGAGAGTAAGCGCGATTAATCACCAATCCAGAGGGGGAGATCAGCACTACCCCGACCCCGACGACTATATTGCCTTTAGGTCCGGTCCTTGAAGCACCGTCGAAGAACATTCGCCATATATTATCGTGAGAGGTTGCATGTGAGTCGGCGACCTCATCTGGGATCTCTTCGTATATCCTGGAGGACTCTGAGCCTGGGTGGGCTGCTAAGAAGTCTGCCAGGGCTTGACCTTTGACTGCCTTTTGGGGGACGAAGATCATATGGTAAGGGGACAGCAGTATTGCCCATGTAGCGAGGCGAGAGCTGAGTGCCCCTGGTTTAGTCATGAGGACCCTGAGAGGGTTGACTCGTGAGATCACGTGTATCGTTTGTCCGGTGACATAGTGTCACGTTTTCTGAATGGCGAACACCAGGGCGATGCATTCCTTCTCCACAGCGGTGTATCGGTGCTCTGCCCAATCATCATTCGGCTGAGGTAATATATGGCCTATTCATGGCCTGCGTCATTGTTCTGTGCCAGTAGAGCCCCAAGGGAGTGTTCTATTGCTCGTACATAGAGCATGAATGGTTTTCCAGGAATCGGGGCCACCAAAACTGGAGGATTTGACAAATATTCTTTGATGCTGTCGAAAGCACGCTGACATTCCTCGTCCCATACGAATGAGACTCCTTTCTTCATGAGGTGCGTGAACGGTCGGCATCGCCCGAAGAGGTTGGAAATGAACCTCCTGATGTAGGCTAGCCTCCCTTGGAGGCCTCTGAGTTCGCGAAGATTTCTCGGAGGACCCATCTCCATGATTGCTTTTGTCTTCTCAGGGTCTACATGGATACCCTTTGCAGTGATGATGAAGCCTAAGAACTTCCCGCTGGATACACCCAGAAAGGACTTCGTAGGGTTCATTTTCAAATTGTGCGTTCGCATTAGGTCGAATACCGTCCTTAGATCCTGCAGATGGTCTCCTTTGCAGCGGCTCTTAACGGCTATATCGTCAACGTAGCACTCCACTGTCTTGCGTAAGTGGTCTCTGAAGATGATGCTCATGGCTCTTTGATAGGTGGCGCCGACATTCTTCAAACCGAAAGGCATGACTGTGTAGCAGTACGTGCCAATTGGCGTTCGGAATGATGTATGCTTTTCGTCATCAGGAGACATTTTGATTTGGTTGTACCCCGAGAAGCCATCCATGAATGACATACGTTCGAAGCCGCAGGTATTGTCGATCATGATGTCTGTGATAGGAAGGGGGAATTCATCTTTGGGGTACGCCTCGTTCAGATTGCGGAAGTCGATGCAGATTCGAATCTTTCCATTCTTCTTGAGGACGGGTACTATGTTGGCGACCGAGTCTGGATGTTGCTCCTCACGAATGAAGCCGCTGGCTATCAGTTTGTTGACTTCGGCTTTAATTGCATCCATAATGCCTGGGCGGAAGCGTCGTTGTTGTTGTTTGACTGGCTTTGCATCTGGCCGAATGTTGAGTTTGTGAAGAGCAATATCGGAATTTAACCCTGGCATGTCTTCATAGCTCCAGGCGAACACATCAATGTATTCTCTGACAAGTTCTAGCAGTGACTCCCGTTCTTCGTCTGCTAGGCTTTTACTGACGAAGATCGGTTTTGGAGAAGATTCGCTGCCGAGGTCAACTTGTATAACCTCATCTTCAGTAGGAGGTTCTCTCAGTTCGAATCGCTTTTCCCATTGTGCGTCCGATTGCTGGGCTCACGGCTCTAGCTCGAGGATTTCGGGGATGTCTTCGTCTTCTTCGTAACGTCGGTGAATGCCATATTGACTGTCATAACTTGCCTGAACACATCTCCGATGCTGGTATCCGAGTCCGAAGTTGGTGACCCGGTTGAATGTGACTGCCAGTCGCATTCTTCATCTGAACTCTCAGGGGTTGTAGTAGGCGTTACATACCCCAACCCGTATCGAGTTTTGTTATAGTAGTCTCGTGGTTTGCCTGCCGGGACTGGCGGCTTCAAAGGTAATCGTCGCCCAGTGCCGTAGTTCAAACCTGGCGTCGTCTCCAGATCATACCCCTGTTTCTGTATGAGATATTTGGATTGGGGGCTATAGAGATACAGAGGCAGTCTTCCGACATCTGACCCGAGGTCGGCTTCTTCTATGGTGAGGGGATGCGGGTTGTTTGTCCGGCCGAAGATGATTGGATGGTCTCCTCCCTCGAATATTCGGTAAGCGTCTTCTACTGGAGTAAGCTGGATCGCGGTGTACACATTTGTACATAGCTTATTGAGCTCGGTGTAGTTCAAAGATAACCCTTTATTGATGAAGTAAGGTATCTTTTCTAGGGGGATTACATCATCTGCGGAGGGAACATCAGTGTGGGCGGCCACATACTTGGCTAGCTCCGTTTCTTCTTCGGCTACCCCCTGTGTGAACGAAGACTGAGAGGACGTTCTGGGAAGCTTGATTGTCAGTGGTTCAGTTGATGGAGCAGAGCGTGGAGTCATTGGCAGACTAGCGACCCCCAGTTTGGCACTTGATGTGGAGCGAGGAGTGGCCGGTTCGCTAGAAGCGTCAGACCTCGCATCGGGGTGACGACCCTTCTTGGGAAGGCGTATCGTCAGTGGCCTATCGGGGGGATTGAGCTTCTCCATTTGGGGTTGACCGACTCTCGGCAGTCTGATTGTCAATGGCCCCATTGTGGGTCGCGGCACTTGGCCTGACCTTGGCAGCCGGATTATCATCTGCTCTTCCTGCACCGAGAGGCTGATCGCGTCCTTCCACAGAGTGGCGGTAAGGGGTGCGGACTTGCCTGGTTTGCGAGCTTGAAGGTGAATCGTCAGGGGTCCTTCTGATTCCGTGGCCGTTTCGGTGCTAGCTTGTTCATTTCCTTCATCAAGGTGCCTTTTTGATTTTTTGTATAGACAGGAGTCCGAGTAGTAGGATTCGACCCCTTTGAAGGGATCGACATCAGCAAATTCTGTCTTCACGAAGCCGTATTTGTCGACATATTTGAAGCACTGGTGTAGCGTGGAAGGTACGATCATGTAGTCGTGTATCCATGGGCGCCCCAAGAGGATGTTGTAAGAAGTGTCTGCATCTATGACGTAGCAGGTGACTTCGGATTGGAGGTCGCCGATCTGACATTTCAGACGAATTTTCCCAATAGGGTAGCTCCTGCCCGAATTGAAACCGCTAATGGCGGTGTTTGTAGGCGTTAGGCGATGCATCGGGATACGGAGATGATGTAGCAGACCCTTCGGAATGATGCTTATGGAAGAGCCAGGATCTATGTGCATCCGATCTACCTTCACGTCGCCGATGTATCCCGTGTAGTATAGCGGGCGATCGTGTAGATTGGTTTTGATGAGCATGTCTTGCGGAGTGAAGACGATATTGGGTATTGCTCCCATGCATGCACTATCTTGGAGATCCATGGGTGAGTCCTCCCCTGTGAGGTTGGATTGAGCCAGATAGACATCGGCATTTTGGAGTGCTTCGCTTAATGCAATACGAACGTCCTTGGAGAGCCTTAGGAGTTCGTATAGTGACAACTTGGCCGGTGTGTTAGCCAATTGTGCTAAGATGTCAAAGTTGTAGGGCCTCTCTAGCCCTTGGGCTGCTTCTTTTCGGAGGAATTTGTCGAAGCGAGTCTCCTTCGGCCTAGGCTTGTCGGTCGTCGAAGGCTGAGCCGGTCCCAGAGCATCAGTTATAGTGGGTTGATGATTTTCAGCTGGATTGTCAACCACGGGTTGGGATTGCGCTCCGGACCGTGTGACGACGGTTGTAGCTTCCTCGTTGTCTGCCGAGATTGTGTGGCAGGTCCTAACTTTTCCTCTTTTCTTTTTGTCGGTGGTAGATGGTGTGGGCCGAGTCACTTCTGACACCAAGTCTGGATGGATCCACATGACCTCCCCTCGTGACGTGGTGAGGGGTACTAGACCGGCAACCTGATCTCGGGGAGGTAGAAGATTGGTAATTTCTATTATCGCCAGAGGGACGGGGATCACCCTGTCTTGAGTCTCCGTCGGAGGGAAGCTGCCGAATTGTACGGACACCATATTGGCCGCCACGGTTACCTCTTCGAAATCGATGGCCAGAGCGTTCGAATCGATGAGGTTCTAGATGTAACGTTTCAGCTGGTAGCAATCGTGTGTAGCATGATGAACATAGCGATGATAATGGCAGTATTTCGGATTCTCCATCTCTGCCGGCCGTGGTTCCCGTCTTGGTGGAGGAAGCTGAATTCTGTCCCCTTGTATGAGCATGTCCAAGATGGGCTTGACGTGACTGTCTTCGAAGGAGTAATCGATTTGCGGCCATTGTTTGTCTGCTAGCTTCGGCTCAGGTTTTTGTGCAGTATCGGCCACCATAGCCTGCTTTTCCTTGCTGTCCCGATTGTTAGAGGGGCTACCTCCATTATCGTTGTTGGGACGCTTGCCCTTATTTTCTCCTTCCGAGATGTGCAATCCCAGTTGGCGAGCCTTCTTTAGTCGTTCTTCGGTGCTTGTGGCGCTGATGATGAATGTCTTCCAATCTTTGAATTAACTTTTGCCCATCCAGAGACTGATTGTTGGGTGCAGTCTCTTTTGGCAAATTTCAATTAAAGAGGAATCTGGATTTTCGGAGGGCAGCTTCATGGCGGTTTGGCGGAACCGCTCAATATAGTTCCTTGTCAACTCCTTCTCCCCTTGGACGACGTCCGTGAGGATGGACATGGTGACGTCCTGCCCTACTTCGTAGAATCTCTCCAAGAACAGGCGCTTGAAACTGGCAAAGGAGTGGATGCAGTTGTCTGGCAGATTGCGATACCAATCGAAAGCGACTCCTTCTAATGCCCCAATGAATAGTCGCGTGAGGATAGCATCATCATGGGGTAGATGGTCGGTGGTAACCTCGAAGTAAGTGATGTACCGACTTGCTGAGGTCTTGCCATCATATGGGTTGATATTGAACGGCTTATATTTTGGTGGGAATGGCACATCCCTCCATTCGGCGGGATATGGTTGCCGCATTCTGAGGTCTTGAGCATTTTCTCGGGCATAGAACATGGCTCGAAGCTCCTGGACCTCTCTTCTTACTTCTCGGGCCTCATCTGTCGCGGTAGGGACTGTTATTTCGGAAGGATTATTGCCCGGGTTTGGTGCTGCTGAGTTCGAGTCCGCATTGACCGTGGGACCCGTACTTGTTTGGCCAGGCGTTCCTCCTTGCAGAGTTGGAAGAGCGGCTTTGATTTCATCTACAGACTTGACCAAGGCCTGCAGTATAGCCTCCAAAGTGTCGATACATTGGCGATCGCTGGAACCACCTTGGTTGCTGTCCCTCATGAATACCGTCCTTACATGAGGAGTGATGGAAGGAACGGTGGAGGATGTGGCCTCTGAGTCGTACCCATGCACCGAGAAGTCATCGGGGTAGGTGGGAATGTTCTCTTCGGGCTCGAACTCGGAAGGAACGGTATCCCCAGCCTCGGAGCTTGCTTCGTCTTGAGAGCCATGGATGTCCTTGGGGACATCAGTGTCTGTTGTACCTGATGGGAGAGTTGTTTCCCCGGGCTCGGCTCCTTGAAACATCGGATTGTTGTGGATGTTCGGAGGAGTGCTACCCCCAGTTCCTACGACCCCAGCGATGTGGATGATGAATTTCCTATTGCAGCAGATTTTGTCTTTGAACGGGTGTGTTGGAATATTCCGGTAGAGGACAACCGTTTAGACGACAGTTTTTTAGCTGTGGTAGTTGAGGTCTTCGGGGTGGATATGCTTGCCTTCTTTCCTCTCCCCTCGGCGGGGACTTTATGAGCGGAATTGCAGGAGGCAACAGGAGGTGCCTCGTCTTCTGAGCTCGGATGCTGTAGTCTTTGGAAGACTGACGGCCGATCTTTCGTTGCTGCCGTGTTGTTGCAACAGCAGTTGATGATGATCTGGGTGCAGTGATGTCCAAGCGAGGACTCTTTGCACGCTGAGGCTCCTTCTCTTTCCTTGCGCTTGTGGAGGATTGCCTCACGCAGGTCAGAGGAACCACTTTGTCCTTTTGCCGCCGGGGGCTGGACTCGAGCGGTTCTGTACAACTCCCCATCAGAGGCCCGTGTGATAATTAACGGGATGCCCCGATAGTTAGAGGTTGGGACAGCTGCCTGGGCTTGGTGAGCCCGCGCTGCCCTAGACTTCCTCCTTTTAGCACTTGCGGGTGCGTAATAGGAGGAGTCCAAGTTGAACGCCACAGAGTCTGGCTTATCATCCAGAGAACCATCAGAGTCAGGACCGCATGAGAGACGGTCAAAGACTGATCGAGAGAAGCGTGGAACGGACGCTATGCGGCTAGAATTGGGTACCGTGCAGGCTGTCTGCATGCGGTTGTCTTCTGTCGTTGGATGAGTTGTTTTTATACGGCTAGGAGTCACGACCGTGCAGGCTGGCCGCATGCGGTTGACAATTGTGGCCGCATGGGTTTTCTGCAAGCGATTGATTTTCTTAGCCGCATGAGTTTCATCCATGTGGTTGGCAACTGTAGCCGCATAAGCTATGCGGCTGACAGATTTGGCCGCATGAGTTTTCTCCATGCGGCTGGCGGATGTAGCCGCATGAGCTTTCTCCCTGCGGCTAATACCCTTATGCGGCTCGGATCTCATAGAGTTCCTCTTTGCCCCTGCAAGTCCAGCATCATAGTGTTTTCTTCTGCCAGACTTGGGGACAGCAGAGTTGTCTATGGTCTAAAGTGGGGCCGCAGGAGAGTCCTTCTCACCGTCTTGAGCAACAGAGGATATCCCATCGAGGGCTTGGGGAGGAGCAAATGATTTTGGCCTCCACTCTTTGCGAGCCTTCGTGCTGCGGGCGCGCTTCTGGACCGGGCCAGCGCTTCCTTCGGAGAGCATCTCTTCAAACGCCTGTTGGTCGAAGCGGACGACCATCTTTTGTTGCGTGGAGCCAAGTTTGGCTGCATTCGATTGCGTCACCAACTCCTCAGCCGTAGAGAAGTTATTCTCCAGCAGAGTCGCCATCGTATTTGCCATTGATTGTAAAAGTACAGAACAGTTTTATGGGAGGACTGAACTTAGACTCACAATACAAACTCGCTTGTACAAAGAAAGCCTAGGGACGAAAACCTAGGTACAGCAGTCTAAGTACAATTGTTTATTTTAGATTCTGGGGGGTGACGATAGAGGCTCGGGAAGGCGACGGCAGCCCTGCCTTACTCCTTGGACGATCGGTACGCAGCTTTGGCTCCTGTGAAAAGATGGCTGGCATTGATGAAGAAATGCTCTTCTTGCTCTCCCTCTTATTGCTCTTCAGGCTTCTCTCTTTCTCTGTGTATTTTTTTCTCTGATAGCGTATATCTCTCCTTGTACCTCTTTACAAGGGAATGGCACCCTGCTATTTATAATAGTGGGGAGCATCATTAGGGTTTGGATGACTACCCATTCTCAAAGTGGCGGCCACCTGATGCTTAATCAATCTGGACCATTCGTTTTAATCGTGAAGGATCGGGGCCATAAATGGGGATAGCACTGAATCCTGCGAATGATTAATGCTGATTGCTTTAAATCTTTATGATTGGTTGTGTCAAGCTTGGATCTCTCTCCACGTGTCCCATTGGCTTGATCATGAATGATATGACCTGATCTCATTAATTATGAGGATAATGTTAAATCTGGTCATTGGAATCTGGTAAATCTCTAATTGATTTGCATCTCATAATCATCCTTGCTACCAGCTGTCAAGTCGTGGAGGCAATTGAATCTCTGCCACGTGTCTTAATGATGGATTCTGCCAGAGCCGCATGATATCCATGAACCGCATGAGACAGCGTCTCAATGAGCCGCATAGGTATAGTATTTGCGAGCCGCATGGGATGGCTTCTTGGTGAGCTGCAGGAAGACGATTCTTGCCAGCCGCATGAAGCTGTTCTTTACTAAAGCTGCATGGAGGTAGCCACGTGTCAATCTCGGATCGTGTCAGAGATTTTCTCCTATTCCCACAGAGTCTGTCATTATGACAGGGCCATTATGACACTTTATGTCAGAGCCGTCAGCTGTCAAATTATGGCAGAGCATTAAATAGGGCCATTGCTCGATGGCCAGCTGTGTGAAGGGGTCCCATGGGGGTACGTGGTGTTGATCGAGCTGCATATCTCTGTTGGTCGAATGTGAGCCGCATGTACTTCTGAACTGCATGCGGCTGGGGGACTCTTTGAACCGCATAGGACTGTCCCTATGTAAGTCGCATGGGCTCTCATGTTCGAGCCGCATGAGACTAAGAGTCTCTCTGAACCGCATGGGACTGCTCCTGTATGAGCCACATGGGGTTCTCCTGTTCTGAGCCGTATAGATCATCGTTCTGATATTTTCCATGCTTCTACAACCTTTTGCAACAAGCCTCATTTTCTCTTATAGACTCACTTGCATCCAATGACTTTTATACCAACAGATGGTTCTACAAGCTCCCAGACCTGAATGAAACCCATAGATTCTATTTCAGATATTATTACTTTTTGCCAAAAATTTACATCTTTATCTTGGAGTGCTTCATTGTAGGTACATGGATCATAATCTTGTTCCTCAGGGATGAAGTCTGATGACTCTCCCAAGAACATATATTATCACGACTCGCACCCACTTTTCGGGATACTAGTGCGTGTCCAAGCCAGCCTACGTCGCAATATCAACAGTAGAATATTGTCAAGGCCATGATGATCATAATGACATAACAAGAAAAACTTTATTTGCTCATTCACGAACTAAATTATTTTATAATATTTTAAAGTTTACATTTAATCCAAGTACATTGTCTCACAAAATAAAATAAAATAGCTAATCTATCTAACTAATCTTCTAGGCTGACCTCAGCATACCCATGCCTCCCAAAATGCTAAGAAAAATCATGACTAACCTAAAAAATATTGGTTTTCAGTCATGAATAGAACGAGTACATTCTAACAGCAGTTCCAATAATTTGACAAAATCTATAAAACCGTAAATAATACTGAAGTACATGATGAGTGGGTTAACAGAGAATCATGGCAGGAGACGTGAACAAAAATAGGGGAGCATGGAATTCAAGACAATGATGTAACTATGATAAACGACTGAAACAGGAACTGTAATATAGCAAAACTACCTCTAACTAGTGAGTTGAAATACACTTTTGACATGTAAATGACTAAAGATAAATTCGGTACCCCGCACGTGAATTGTGCAACTGCTATAAGATATGATAAGACATAATAGAATATTTTTGGGTATGTTTACATGTCTATTAGTGTACTTCGGTCACGCCCCGGTTCCCAAGATGATTCGAGGCACGTGATACTTCTCCCCAGGCTACGCAAATGTACAATGAATACCGTATTGTACCCTGCGATTGTCGCCTGTAAGGTCCGGGATAGGCATAGATATAAGGCATAGTCACAGAAATTCCATAATTTTATATTTCATTCATTTGCCCATAAAGTTACAACTTGATCAAGGTTCATCAAAACACAAATTATACATATTCGATTCATTGTTCTTCAAAGCACATAATTTACATAACTGAGAATATTCTCAAAATGAAAACTACAATTCATCAGTTCCTATCATTCGTAGAGTCGGTTCTCGGTGTGCTCCAGATCTCCATCCTGATCTTCATCAATCTCTAGTGAACAAAGCTAGGTCGTCAATACAACGAGCAAGCCTTCAGTCAAAGGAGGAAGTTATGAATGTGTAATGATAAGATATGTGAAAACAAGATATAGTAACTAGAGCAATTAAACTCATACTTTGTGATATCAGTTAAGAAGTAAGTAATTCTCAGATTAATGTCACAAAGGACACGACAAGATTTTTCTAGACCTAAATGCAATTTAGAGAAACTTTCTGGATCACACATACTCACCTAGCATTTCAACAATAACCCCATTTGCCCGGGATCAGGCTCGTACAAAACGGATTGGTGCTTAGATTCTCCAGCCGTCTGTACTATCACATATTGATGTGATTTCAAGCAGGATAGCGTCATGAGTTAGTTTCCGAATCATCTGGGTCGAGTCATCGAATCATGAGCTATAAAAGGAAGTTCGTATGACTTGGACCTTTCCAAGAATATCGAACCTATTTATTAGAAGTCTGAGCTGAAACTCAGGGCTTAAATGTCTAATGAATTAACCATTATTCTGAGCTGAAACTCAGGGCATGAGACATACACAATGGAAGTCTGAGCTGAAACTTAGGGCTTAAATGTCCATTTGTATCAGGAAGATGAGCTAAGCCTCACCTCGGATATTCGCGAGGCCGCACGATCACCGCTTCAGGGACTGATCAGTACGAAAGAAAAAATTCCATATTACAAAGAGGTCAGCCGGGAGTGATCTAATGGTTTCTCTCCCATCCCAATACAACCTATTCTAGACATTCGGATTCCATAGGAACTATCCCTTAAACAGGGGGTCCTAGAAGTCAAGTCGCATTCAAGTAACAGTTTGACCTTTCTGAAACTAATGTAGTCCAAGTGAGTGTTGGAACCAAGACAAAATTTCAAGGTATCTAATTGGACAATGATTTCCAAGAATCCTCCCGATGTTGTAGATCGGAAATGGATGGTTCTAGGGTCCAGAATTTAATATTAAAAATTCTAAGAGCCAGGACTCCGAAAAGAGACCAACTATGGAAATTCTTAAAAATTTTGGCAAAGCCTCCTTTGTATTTACTGATCCGGAAATATTTCCAGAACAATAAACACAAAGAAATAATCATAGGGGCACACCGACCCCTTCGGTGGAGCAACCCTCAACACCGGCAACACGCAATATATATAACCGGGTACGCCGACCCCTTCGGTGGAACAACTCAACACCGGACCACGCATTTAAATAAAGCTATACAAAATAAAGTTTTCTAACCTTAGCAAGCAAGGAAGCATGCAATTATTCTTGGTTTGCAAGACTTTATCAAAATGCTAAGCAAGTCAAGGACAACAATGAGTTTTTGTTTAGTAATATAATGATTTTAGGGAACTACTATTGACTAGGTATTGCATTTAACTCATCAAGAATATATATAGAAAAGTAATTTAAGACATGTGAAGTTAGCACGTAGCTACCCTAGTAGACTGGTAGTCGAAATTATCAAGTGAAACCATGTTTTCATGACAAAAAGGTGTTTTTAAGCATAAAATAACAATTCAGACAATTCGAACATTTCACAAATAATACATAACGATCATTCCTATCTCAAAATAAATTTAAGATGTCCCTTAATATGCTTGTGTTTCATGCTAGTAGTGGATTAGACCATGATACATGCAATCTATTCATGTGATGACATATAAGGTGGTTAAATATAATACTTATAATTAAGCAAGAATTATTGACACATTCCCATATATATATATATATATATATATATATATATATATATATATATATATATATATATATATATATATATATATATATAGTAAAAGTTTCATGCAGAGGTGTCCAACTTTGTGTCCCAAAATCATGCTTAAGGGTATACATATATTCATTAACACTTGCTACCAAGTTATCCCTAAAATCAACCTCACCATTATCATAGAATATTGGTTTTATATATATATATATATATATATATATATATATATATATATATATATATATATATTTATATATATATATATATATATATATATATATATATATATATATATATATATATATATATATATATATATATATATTTAGAATATACATCGAATTATCATGCCAATACAAGAACAATTAAAATGAACATGGAAAGATTTGAGAGGTGGAAGGAGAGAGGGCTTGCCTTGAGCATTGCTCTTAGAGTATGCTTCCTAGAGAAAAGTTCTTCCTAAAGCTCCAAATCAGAACCTAGGGCACAAATTTAGGAATTGGGGTTAATCTCAAAACCTAGAAATATTTGAAATAATTTGAGAGAGAAAGAGGGAAGAGAAGTTGGAAGAATGAAAAGGAAGAAGAATAAGAAAATGAAGAGGGGGGTCGGCCGATGGCCGACCGGCCGGCGGCGCCGGCGCCGGTGCCGGTCCGCGGAAGCAGCGACATTAGCAGCAGTAGCAGCCGTGTAAGCAGCAGCCGCAACAGCCGCAACAGCCGCATAGGTAGCAGCTACAGCCGTATAGGAGGGGAGGGAAGAGGAGAAGGAGAGGAGAATAATAATAATAATAATAATAAGAAGAAGAAGAATAGAGAGAGAGAGGAAGAGGAGTGTTCACCTGGACATGGAGAAGGGGGAGAATGGTTTTTTTTTGCTTCTCTCTTCTCTTTCTAATAGAAAGAATAGAAAAGAAAAGGAAAAGACCAAAATACCCCTAAGGATTTGTCATGAGGCATGAATGTCATTTGGCACTCTTCCATGCATGCATGCCACATGAGCCTCCTATGTAAAACTGCAAAAATAAATTTTGCATGAGGGGCATTTTGAAAGAAAATTTGATTTATTTATTTACACTATTTTTTTTTTGAGAAATAATATAGGAAAATAATTTTGAAAGGTTAAAAATAATTAAAATACCTAAAAATAAAAATAAAAATTAAGGTTATGACACTCTACCCACCTTAATTAAATTCCGTCCCCGGAATTTAAAGATAAGAGAGGTAGAAAAGAATAGGTTGCTAAGTACCTTAATCATCAAAGAGGTAGGAATAAAGTTGCCGCATCTCATCTTCTCTTTTCCAAGTATATTCTCTCGGTGAGTCCTTGTTCCAAGATACTTAAACCAAAGAGATGGTCTTGTTCTTAAGAATCTTCTGTCTTCGATCCAGGATCTCTACTGGCTTCTGCTCAATACGGAGAGTTGGGCCAACTGTGATTTTCGAATGATCCAGTATGCGACTGGGATCTGGTACATACTTCTGTAATTGAGATACATAAAAAATATCATGGACTCCTTCTAGAGATGGTGGTAAGGCCAATCGATAAGACACGTCGCCGACTCGTTCCAGGACATCGAATGGGCCTATATACCTTGGGCTCAACTTCCCTCTTGTTCCAAACCTGATAGTTACTTTAGTAGGTGAGATCTTCAGAAACACTTGATCACCATGTTTGAAGTTCAAGATCCATCGATGCTTATCTGCCCACATCTTGTGCCTGTCTTGCGCCGCTTGAAGATAACTTCTGATTGCCTTGACTATGTCTACTGTCTGAGTGACCAACTCTGGCCCTAGAAGTTACCATTCTTCGACGTTACCCCAACATATCGGTGACATGCACTTTCTTCCATATAATGCTTCAAATGGTGCCATCTTGATGCTGTCCTGATAACTGTTATTATATAAAAATTCTATCAGATGCAGATGATCATCCCATGATCCCTTGAAATCTAGGGTGCATGCCCTCAGCATATCTCCTAAAATTTGTATCATCCTTTCTGACTGCCCATCGGTCTGTGGATGATATGCTGAACTGAACTTCAGACGACTGCCAAGACTATCTTACAAGCTTCTCCAAAACTTAGAGGTGAACCGAGTATCCCTGTCTGAGACGATACTTACCGGCACCCCATAGTGACTAACAACTTCCCTCATGTATATATCCGATAGATGCTCCATAGATTGTCCAACTCGGGATGGTAGAAATCTCGCAGACTTTGTAAGTCTATCCTGTTGACACAAAATCACAGTCAACCAAATATTAATAAAATTGACTACATGATACTTGTGATAATTCAATACGACACATGAAGACTACATCCAGTACAAGTCAGACGACAGCTTGGATTTGCAATGCAAGTTATTTTGAGTCTATATTTTTACAATTTTATTGAGTCTAGACTTATATAAACTGAGCTGTGCTGAGCATCTGAGACTTAGCCTATACCCATACCCAAAATCCAATAGCTCCACACATATCCAAATAAGCCAATTGGACCCATAACCCATTCTGGCTTTGGAGACAGAGTTCGGGCCGAACTCTGCCTCCACACAGAGTTTGGGCCGAACTCTGCCTCCTAAAAATCAGCATCCTAATTTTTAGGCTTGGCTGGTTGCAAGTTGTCCAACGGCCAATTTTTTGAAAATTCCAACTAGAATTCTGGCCGAATTCTGCCTACCTGGTATCCTATAAATAGGCCATGAATTCTCTCATTTTCATTCATCCAATCTTCTCTTCTCTTCTCTCTAAAGCTTTATACAAGCCATACCCTTCTTCATCTACTAGCCACAAGCTCCCTAAGCCTCAAGTGCTCAGTACTTTTCAGTCAGGAGTTTGTGCAAGAGTTCAAGAAGTCGCTTAGAAAATTCCAAGCATCGCCACTGCGATCTTTGTAAGAAGTTGACGTGCTCTTCTGAAGAAAAGATACGGGGTATAACTACTATTTCACAAATAGTGGATTTAATCCTGAGCTAGAGTTCTCAGGCCTGGACTAGTCCTCTACGAGGGAAACCAGGTTAAAAATCGGCTGTGTTTGTGTATGCTTTCTTGCTCCTTATTTTATTTCCGCATTTACTCTGATTACTTTCAGCTGGTGAAAGAAGTTTAATTTTTATTGGGTATTATTGTTATAACTCTATTCACCCCCCTCTAGAGTTGCCATATGTTCTTCAATTGGTATCAGAGCTCTGTTCTCTCAACAAGGACTAACATCCTAGAGCTGATCCATGGCAACCACACAATCCATGATTTCCAATCACGATGAAGGGCAGTCCACTCATAGGCCTCCCCTATTTGATGAAACTACCTACACCTATTAGAAAACAAGGATGAGCTATTATCTCAAGTCGCTAGACTTCGACCTGTGGACCATCGTCACCGATGGTTACAAAAAGCCCGCCAGGATAGTTGTCAATGGTGATCTCGTTGAGAAACCACATGACAAATATTCTGATGAGGAGAAGAAACAGGCAAGTCTAGACGCGAGAGCTATTAATGCTTTATTCTGTGCTATAGACAGGAATGAGTTCAACAGGATCTCAACATGTACCACCTCTCATAAAGTATGGAGACTTCTAGAAGTGACGCATGAAGGAACCACCCAACTCAAGGAATCGAAGATAAGCCGTCTCACTCAAGAATATGAGGCTTTCAAGATGAAGTCAAATGAGACGATCACACAAATGTTCACAAGATTCCTCGACATCATCAATCCCCTATCTTCGCTCGGCAAACAATATACGAATCACGAGAAGATTCGCAAGCTACTTAGGGGGCTACCAAAGATTTAGAACCCTAAGGTGACAGCCATCATAGAAGGAAATGATCTCACAACTATGTCCATGGAGACCTTGATGGGAAAGCTGATGACTTATGAGCTTGACCTCAAGGACTTCGAAGAGCCTGCTCCTAAGGCTAAGGAGATCGCCCTCAAAGCTCACCGACGAAGGACTGACTCCGAAGAGACGGATGACGACAACTCGGAAGGTGATGATCAAGCTCTCCTTGTCCGAAACTTTAAGAAATTCCTTCACTTCAACCGAAGAAAGAAGGAACCACAAGAAGATGACGAAGAAGAGCCAACTTGCTACGGTTGCAAGAAGATGGGACACGTCCGAAAAGACTGTCCATTCTTAAAGAAGAACAACCGCTATGAGAAACCATACAAGAAGGCTTCCTCAAAGAAATATGCCAACACAAGCATTTGGCATGAAAGCGAAGCTAGTGACTCCGAGAAAGAAAAGGACTCTCCTCAAGACACTACAAACGTATGCCTAATGGCAACGTCCGACAAGGTATCAAACGAAACTCTTGATGATTTCACTTTTGATGAACTTGGCGATGCTTTCACCGATTTACTTGATGACCATAAGAAAGTCATTGGTAAATATAAACATGCCAAGAAAAAGATCAAAAGTCATAAAGTCGAAATTCAAAGATTTTCTTTACTGCTTGATAACATTAGATACACTTCACCCACGGAAGTCACAAATGAGGTATCTAAGCTTAAAATAAGCCTATATGATGCCGAAGCACGCATTGAACAACAAACACAAAAAATCACAGCACTCAACACAGAGCTTTCTGAAGAAAAGAGTAGACACAAGATTTCTATTACTAAGATATATGGTTTGAATGCTAAGGTTACTGAACTACAGGCTGTCTCTAAGAAATTAGAGACTAAATTGGGAAAACAGGTTGCTCAACCTCAAACCCAATCACATGAGATACACTCAAAGCATGACATTACTCATACTAGTCAACCACGTCATCCACCTGCAGCACGTAATCATGCTTACATATACACACACTTTCATAAAGCACACAAACCACATGCACGTAGAAATAATTCTCATATGTCACAGAATCGTCATGCTACACATAGATACAATCATCACCATCTCTCTACATATAGACATCATCACCATGCTATTCTATATAGACATTATCACCATGCTACTCCACATCACTCTACATATAGACATCATCACCATGCTAACTCTACATATCATCATGCTACTCCACATCACTCTACTCATAGACATCATCTGCATGCTCCTAACATAAATAAGAATGCTATATGTACTTATTGTGGATTACATGGACACATTTTACCATAATGTAGAATTAGAAGATTAGTAGATAGAAAGATATATGCATGGTTTCCGAAAATTAACTTTTCAGGACCCTCAAGAACTTGCGTACCAAAGGTCACATTTACTCTTGATGTATGTGGACCTACCCTCCTCAACTAAGAGTAAGTGGATTCTCGATAGTGGATGCTCGCGGCATATGACGGAAGACGCAAATCTTTTTGCATCACTATCGATAAAGAGAGAAGGATATGTATCCTTCGGTAACAACCTAAAAGGGTATATTATAGGTAATGGTATTATTGGTCATCTTTCCTCTCCCGTAATAAAGGATGTCTGCCTAGTGACCGAGTTAAAGCATAACCTGCTCAGCATTAGTCATCTTGCTGACCATGGATATGACATTAACTTTGGACAAACAAATGCTTTATTTATGATAGGTCACGGGAGACATTGCTTTTGAAGGGGTAAGAGAGGATAATATTATATTTTCTATCTGTCTAGAGATACTAACAATGCAGGTAGATGCCTATATGCTCATAAGGATGAAAGATTACTGTGGCACCAGCGTCTTGGTCATGCCAACATGGATACTATATCCAGGCTATCAACTAAGAAGCTAGTTAGAGGCTTGCCCAACATCACATTCAAAAAGGACACTGTTTGTGCCGAATGTGAACTGAATAAGGCAACCAAGTCCTTATTTTATTCCATAAACTCTGTAAGTACTACTAGACCCTTGCAACTACTTCATATAGATTTATTTGGCCCTAGTTGAGTAGCCAGTCTTGGTGGAAAACTCTATGCTTTTGTTATCGTTGATGACTTTTCTAGATTTACTTGGATTTTCTTTCTTACAAATAAAAGCGATGCAATTTCAGTTTTTAAGATTTTTGTTAAGAAAGTTCAAAACGAAAAAGGTAACATGATTACTCGAATCCGAAGTGATCATGGAGGCAAATTCGAAAATACTGATTTTGAAAAGTTTTGTGATTCTAATGGTTTTGATCATGAGTTTTCTTGTCCAAGAACTCCTCAACAAAATGGTGTTGTAGAGCGAAAGAATAGGACTCTTGGCGATATGGCTAGAGTCATGTTGAATAAGTTTTCACTTTCGAAATACTTTTGGGCTGAAGCTGTCAGTACAGCATGCCACATTTTAAATAGGGTGCTTATTCGTCCTATTACGAAGAAAACACCCTACGAGCTTTGGTTTGGAAGAACCCCAAATGTTTCTTATTTTAGAGTTTTTGGTTGTAGATGTTTTATCCTTACCACCAAAGACAACTTAGGCAAATTTGATGCCAAAGCTGACGATGGTATTTTCCTTGGCTATGCTGCCAAGAGCAAGGGATATAGAGTGTTTAACAAACGCTCATTAATTGTGGAAGAGTCTACCAATATGACTTTTGATGAGGATAACAGTGCAGCAGCCACTCTTGATGATGATGTTGAGCCATCAACTTCTACTCCAATGAATACCTCCACCGAAACCAATTCTCTGGAGGGCTTGCCAAAGAAATTCTCTTTCAAGCCGTCACATCCAGAAAATTTGGTAATAGGTAAAGTTTCACGCGGAGTAACTACTAGATCATCATTAAGAGACTCCATTGCTAGCACTGCCTTCATTTCACAAATTGAGCCGAAAAACATTTTAGAAGCTTTTAATGATGAATTTTGGATTTCTGCCATGCAAGAGGAACTCAACCAATTCGAGAGGAGCCAAGTATGGAAACTCGTTCCTAGACCGAAAAATCACTCGATTATTGGTACTAAATGGGTTTTTAGAAACAAAGTAAATGAAGATGGTTCAGTTACATGCAACAAAGCTCGTCTAGTAGCCCAAGGATACAATCAAGAGGAAGGTATCGACTACGATGAGACGTATGCTCCTGTTGCGAGATTGGAATCCATTCGAATGCTTTGTGCATTTGCAAATTTTCAAATTTTCAAATTATTTCAAATGGATGTTAAAAGTGCTTTCTTGAATGGATTTATTAAGGAGGAAGTTTATGTAAAACAACCCCCTGGTTTTGAAAATCACAAATTTCCCGACCATGTTTTCAAGCTAAAGAAAGCGCTATATGGCCTCAAACAAGCCCCTAGAGCTTGGTATGAACGGCTAAGCAATTTCTTGCTTGAGAAAGGTTTTTTCAAAAGGGAAAATTGACACCACACTTTTCATAAAATCTTTCAAAGACACTATTCTCTTAGTACAAATATACGTAGATGATATTATATTTGGTTCTACTGATGAAATCCTCTGTCAAGATTTTGCCAAGTGTATGCAGACCGAGTTTGAAATGAGCATGATGGGGGAGCTCAACTACTTTCTTGGACTGCAAGTCAAACAAATGTCAAATGGACTTTCATCTGTCAGTCAAAGTATACAAAGGACATGCTGAAGAAATTTGACCTTGACAACGTCAAACCAATGAGCACTCCAATGGCCACTACAACTAAACTAGAACCAGATGAAAGCGACAAACCCGTGGATCAACGTAAGTATCGAGGTATGATAGGCAGTCTACTTTATTTAACTGTTAGTCGCCCTGATATTATGTTTAGCGTTTGCCTGTGTGCTAGATATCAAGCAAATCCTAAGGAATCACATATGACTGCGGTTAAGCGTATCTTTCGATACCTTAAGGGTACGGTTACAGTGGGCCTATGGTATCCCAAATCAACATCATTTGACCTCATTGGTTACTCTGATGCTGATTTTGCCGGATGCAAGGTCGACCGTAAAAGTATGAGCGATACGTGTCATTTATTAGGAAAGGCTTTAGTCTCTTGGTTTAGCAAGAAGCAGAATTCTGTCATACTATCCACAACAGAAGCTGAATACATCGCAGCTAGGCGTTGTTGTGCACAAATTCTGTGGATGAAGCAAACCCTTGAAGACTACAACTTATCTTTATGCACATTCCAATCTTTTGTGACAACACTAGTACTATAAATCTCACTAAGAACCCCATATGTCACTCACGCATGAAACATATTGAAATACGTCACCACTTTTGCATGATCATCAGCAAAATGGTACTATTAATTTAGAATTTATTGACACTGATCATCAGCTAGCAGATTTCTTTACAAAACCATTATCCGAAGAGCGCTTCAATTTTCTCTGTCGTGAACTTAGAATTTTGGACGAAACTGTTATTAATTAAAATAAACCTGCGTAAATATCGAGTATGTCTTGATTATTTTATGATGAAATTGCTATGGGTACAAGCCGAAAGGGTCCTTCTGACAACAAGGCGTAAAGCCTAAGCGACACGCTGCACTAGTCCTCAGGACTACCGCTAGCTGGGATCCGACCCCTGCAGCTAACCCATGGCAACTTCAAAATATTGAATTATGGCATAATTCCTTGTTTATTACATGGTTCATTTTTATTTATCACATGCTAAAATGCAAACTTTCCAAACTTCACTTTGCTTCGAAGTTAACTTTCTGGAATTTTTCCACTGGGATTCTTTTTCTCAATCTTGTATATGTAATTTTCCTTTGGTCTCTCTCACTTAATTATTTTTTCAATACAGCCTGATTTCTGTTATGTTTCCAGAATCTGAAATTCGGGCCGAACTCTGCCTTATACAGAGTTCGGGCCGAATTCGGCCCGGCTGTTCCAGAACCAGGAGCAGTCTCAACCGCTGATCAAAAGTTGATCCAATGGTCCATATTTGTTCCGACCATTGGAACCCTTACACATATATTCGGGTTCTCCTCTTCCTTCTCCTCCATTGCCACCCTCTCCACTTCTCCAAACATATTTTCTCCAAACCCTAACCTTAGTTCTTCCTCCCTAGAGCATTATATTCTCAAAACTCAAGGAGAAGGCTTCCCTAACCTTTCTCCTTCATTTCTCTTCATCACATTGAGGTATATTTTACCACTTCTTTCCATTTCAATTTTTTCAATTGTCTTTATTTTTTCATGGCTCCACGATTGTTCAATCGAGGGAAGAGACTTCGAACCGAGGGAGCGTCCTCTTCGAATGCTCCTCCTCGTGTTGAACCGCCCGTTGAACAACAACCACCTATCCACCCGTTGTTCAACCCACCTCGTCCACTTGACCCAAACACATTTGACGATCGGATATTTGTATCACTTGATGCGTCAAATGAATGGTTTAGTGATTTTCGGACACGTCCGGTGTTTGCGGGTCATCCTATCAATTTTACTATTTTCTCTCAATATGATTCACTTTTTTATGATCATTGTCTTGACGAACTTGTCACCACCAACTCGGTCATATATCATAATGCTATTCAAATGTTCTACTGCAACCTAACTCATGATGATACACATATTTTCTTACGGGTTGCGGGCATTGACATCTCGTTTGATGATTTCGATTTGGCCGAACACCTTGAACTCCAGGAGCCAAACTCATGGGAAAAGTTTGTTGAAGCTCGATCGTTTCAATTTCCCGATGGGTCTTCCCTTGAAAGCTTCAAGGACGACTTGTGTACCCCTAACACACGTCCTCGCAAGCTTTTGGCCAAATATCTCAAATCCCTATTTTTATGAACTTCATCGGATTATCTTCAACACTATTTTGCCCAAAGCAGGATCCACCGATGAAGTCACCTACTTTGAAATCTCGGCTTTGTATCACCTCCACTTTTATGTCCCATTTAATCTTCACGTACCATGATGGACTGGATGATTAATTCTAGGAAGAAACCAAGATCCTTGGTTTATGCTTTGTATCTTCCTATGGTCTTTCGTGCTTTTCGCATACCTCTTGATGAGTGCCAGTTCTTACCTGCCCCTGCCTTCCTCTCTAAGGCACGGAGGCTTCAGGCAGCAGTTGGCTCACCTGTTGTGTCCGAGCACTCTGACGATGAGCCCGATGCCCCTCCTCTGGGACAGGATCCTACTCCTCCTCCTGCCACTCTCGAGTCACTCCAGACTATGCTCCGCGATCGTTTCACCTTAGAGGATGATCGCTGGACTCAGCTTGACTATCGAACTACCTTACAGATGAGTGCCATTAGCAATTCACTGCACGATATTCGGTACTCCATGTCCCGGTATCCTTCTACGCCTATTCCTATGGAGCGGGATCCTGCTCGCGATGGATATCGTATCGATGACCCTTGGGTTATCCGCTACTTGAATCCGGATGCGGCATTCATGGACCCTCGTCGTTCCTTCACTGATCCATCCGACGACGCTGGGCCTTCACGAGCTCGATGATGGATATGGACTTCTACTTGCTGCTGCTACTAAGGATTGTAGTTTATGTTTTATGTATTTTGGACTTTAGTTGTTTTTGCACTTTGGTTGTATTAGACTTATTATTATGTGTGACTCTTGAGACATTCAGTAGTTTTCAGTATCTATGCAGTTTCATCTATTACCTTTTGGTGTGCTTGCCAGTTCTTATTTGTTTATGGTTAATTGCTAAATGCCAAAAAGGGGAGAAATTTTGGTATATTCTATATTCTTTTTATCTGTATCTGTGCTTTGGGGGAAGAATATTTTTTTTCAGGCCAACAGGATTCAAAGCAATATTTGTGGGGGAGCTATTGCTAGCTCGGCACTGATTACGGGGGAGCTATGCCTTTTCTCATAAATGTGTCCAGGTATGAATATTGAATATACAACTATCATTTTGTCAATTATCAATATGGGGGAGATTGTTGACACAAAATCACAGTCAACCAAATATTGATAAAATTGACTACATGATACTTGTGATAATTCAATACGACACATGAAGACTACATCCAGTACAAGTCAGACGACAGTTCGAATTTGCAATGCAAGTTATTTTGAGTCTGTATTTTTACAATTTTATTGAGTCTAGACTTATGTAAACTGAGCTGTGCTAAGCATCTGAGACTTAGCCTATACCCATACCGAAATTCCAATAGCTCCACACATATCCAAATAAGCCAATTGGACCCATGACCCATTCTGTGCTCTGGAGACAGAGTTCGGGCCGAACTCTGCCTCCACACAGAGTTCGGGCCGAACTCTGCCTTCTAAAAATCAGCATCCTAATTTTTAGGGTTGGCTGGTTGCAAGTTGTCCAACGGCCAATTTTTTTAAAATTCCAACCAGAATTCTGTCCGAATTCTGCCTACCTGGTATCCTATAAATAGGCCATGAATTCTCTCATTTTCATTCATCCAATCTTCTCTTCTCTTCTCTCTAAAGCTCTATACAAGCCATACCCTTCTTCATCTACTAGCCACAAGCTCCCTAAGCCTCAAGTGCTCAGTACTTTTCAGTCAGGAGTTTGTGCAAGAGTTCAAGAAGTCGCTTGGAAAATTCCAAGCATCGCCGCTGCGATCTTTGTAAGAAGTTGACGTGCTCTTCTGAAGAAAAGGCACAGGGTGTAACTACTATTTCACAAATAGTAGATTTAATCCTGAGCTAGAGTTCTCAGGCCTGGACTAGTCCTCCACGAGGGAAACCAGGTTAAAAATCGGCTGTATTTGCGTATGCTTTCTTGCTCCTTATTTTATTTCTGCATTTACTCTGATTACTTTCAGCTGGTGAAAGAAGTTTAATTTTTATTGGGTATTATTGTTATAAACTTTATTCATCCCCCTCTAGAGTTGCCATCTGTTCTTCATATCCACTATCACACAGATGGCATTGTTACCTTTTTGTGTTCTTGGGAGTCCTGATACAAAATCCATTGTAATATGCTCCCACTTCCATTCAGGTACTGGTATTGGTTGCAGTAGTCCAACAGTCCGTTGGTGCTCAGCTTTTACTTGTTGGCACACTAAACATTTCGAGACAAATTTAGCTATCTTCCGCTTCATTCCATGTCACCAAAATTTTTGTCTCAGATCTTTGTACATCTTCGTACTCCCAGGATGAATGGAGTACTGAGAACTATGTGCTTCAGACATCAGTTCAGTCTGGAGTTCTCCAAATGGTACACACAAATGACTTTCGAACCTCAAGGATCCATCAAAATGCTTCATCAATCCAGTTTGTACCCCAGCTTCAGTTTGAATCCACAGTTTTTGCAACTTCATATCCTTCTTCTGTGCTTTCTTAATTCTCTCTACTAAGGATGATTGTACTTGTAAACTTTCCAAGATTCCATCTGCTACTGGACATATCACTTCAATCCCCATCTTTCTGAGATCATCCAATATCTCCTTGGGTGTGTTCATAAAGAAAGCTTCAGGCCTCCTACTCAGAGCATCTGTCACTCTGTTCGCCTTGTCTGGATGATACTCCAACTCTATATCAAAATCTTTAAGCAACTCCAGCCATCTACGTTGCCTCATATTTAGCTTCTTTTGGGTGAACATATATTTCAAACTTTTATGATCTGTGTAAATCTTGATCTGTTCACCATACAAGTAATGTCTCCACAACTTCAGTACAACACAACAGCTGCTAATTCC
>JANAVB010000027.1:107500-195480 GCA_029216955.1 Iris pallida | reverse complement strand
TCCAGAGCATCAAGTTGACCCATGGATGGGAACGACATCCAATTCTACAGCGATAGTCTACCCGTAGGATATGATCCTTTACGGGCAATCTGGTTTAGAAAAGTATCGGCCTCAGAGAATCGATTATTGGGCCTCAGGTCATCTATAAAACTACCGGGGGTTAGCCCAATGGCAAAACAACTGACCGATTCCCTGGTCGTGACCACTGACCGCACTCGTCTATTATAATGAATATTGCCTACGAAGATTGCTTGTCGATCCTGAGTTATGGGGTCCGTCATTCGCCTCTCGATAGACACCATGTTAAAACTTGACAGAGAAAAGTGGTGTTCCATCTGAGGAAGATGAATCGATAGCCCCTTGGAAAGAAAATCCCATTTCTCAAATAGCTCCAGGGTATGGGGGTTCGAGACAACTATAGCATCTCCGAACAAGAATGCGGGCTTCAGATGAATGTCCCCTAGTTTCCAGGAATTCATCATACTGAGTAAGTAAGAAAATGATTGGTTCCTGATCTCCCTTAACCTGGCCTCAGGTTGATTGTGGGTGATCTGAGTCGAGACGTGTTCGACTATCTGGTCAAATCTCACACCCAATGCAGATGGAGCATATCCTATCAAGAGTTCCCCGATAGAGCTACGGGCAAGTTCACTGCAAAAGACAAAGAAGAATAAAAGTTAGAAGAAGTTCATCCCTTCAGCCATGCGATCTAGCCAAAATAGAACCTATGCGGCATAGCGGCTTAAAGAACATGAGACGCATGCAGCTAGGTCATACAGTGCTCATACGGCACAGTCGGGAGACACTTAGGCAGCTCAGTAAAAAAGTGCTCATGCGGCTCAGTCATGAGGCACTCATAAGGCACTTATGAGGCTCAGTCACGCAGTGTTCATACGGCTCAGTAATGATGTACTTATGTGTCTTAGCCACGAAGTGGTCCATGCGACACAATCATGAGACACTTATGCGGCACGTTATGCAGTATTCATGCGGATCAGTCCTGGGTCACTTATGCGGTTTAGGTTCGAATGAGCAGCGCTTATGCTACTCAGCCCATACGGTCCTATCATGCAGAACACATATGGTCCAACTGAGATAGGGCACGCATCAACCAAGCTTATAGCACAGAAAGTGATATAGCACAGACCCGCACATAAAATATACGATATGGCCATCGCCTTCCCACTGTCCTTACCTTTGATAGGGGGTGTACGTCAGAATGAATGGAAGGAGAGACCGCCGCTCTCGACAAAGAAGCATGTCCTTTTCCTTTGGCCGTAGCACCAGTCGACTTGGAAGCTTTTGGGGCCATTAAGACAGGAAGACAAAGACGAAAGAGAAGAAGGTAAAAGAAAAAAATGTCTCTTCAAAGAAACCCCTATTTATAGAGTTTCTAAAAGAGTGTCGCTTCGATTCGCGAGATCATTAAAGATAATGATGACGTTTGGGGATTTCATCCCTCGTAACCGTCGACTTTATCTTGAAAAGAGAACCCAAATCCAATATTGAATTAAGAAAATTAAATGCAGTAGTGACACCTGGCAGGTTGATGGGGTCTCTCTACGGCTCAATATTTCCCTGCGTCTCAAGATTTCCCTGCGGCTCAAGATTTCCCTGCGGCTCGAGATCTCTCTGCGGATCGTAAAATCCCTGCGACTTGAAGGCTCCCTACGGCTTAACATATCTCCATGCTTCTTATTCAAAGTATTCAAAATTTGTAATTTGAAAACTTTGAAGGGGGTCTTGTAGAAGTATGAAAAATATGGGGTTCAAGCGGATCACAAATTGCCGCATATAAACTTTGGGCCAAACAGGTCTGCATAAAGAAAAGCCGCATGACAGATTCAGTGCCTTATACGGCTCATCGACAACCAGCTGCAGAAGAAAGATATGCGGCCAAGAGGATCTGTTCGTCTGATAAAGCTGACAAGTTCTGTCAAAACTGACAAAAATGACAGCTCTGACACTTTGACAAAAAGATAAGACGTGAGACGTCACCAAAAGCAGGGTTTATACGCTTTTATGCGGCCAGAAGGAGTGTCACCTAAGCCGCATGAACCTTATACGGCTAACACATATGCGACCCCAAAATCTCCGAACTTCATGCGGCCAAGGGCGACTGTGACCCAAACCGCATGAGCCTTATGTGGCCAAAATACAGAATCTATGCGGCTTAAATTCTTAAGCTATATGCAGGCTAAGGAAGCTTGCGACTTAAGCCGCATGAGTCTCATGCGGCCCCACATGGTCGAAAACTAAGCGACTCATGCGGCTCAAAATGATTCCAGCGACAGTACACGTGGCAGGCTGACCAAGTCTTAACTACCCAGATTTGCTGCAACAAAATCCAACAAATCGATAAATGGCGGCCAAAGAGCGGGTCTTCACGTGCTAATCAGCCACGTGGCCACATGCCATCTATGCGACTCAGCATATATACCACTATAAATAGCAGGGTGCTACACCCCTGCAAAAGGGCTGGCAACCTTCGAAAAACAATTTTTTCAAGAGCTAAGAACTGCGTCAGATAGTCCAAGGAGTAAGGCAGAGTTTATAGCACTTTTCTGAGCCTCTACCATCACCCCCAGAGTCAAAACTAAACAATTGTACTTACATTGTTTCCTAGGATTTCTTTCTAGGCTTTTCTTTGTACAAGCGAGTTTGCAATCAATTTCAGTATTTCTGTAATACCTGTCTTTGATTTTTTATGGCAAACACGTGGCATCAGATCGTCGTAGCTGCTGGCATTTGGGTGCTATGGAAGAACAGAAACAAATTTAGGTACGAAGGTCACCAATTCAACCTTCAACAGCTTTTCAGGGAAGTCCTACGACAGTGTTTCCGCATCAGCAGTAGATGCTCCCACACACTGGCATATTTTTGTCAGGCGTTGTTCTAGTCCGACAGATACTTTTTGTTGTGCTCTTTCTTTACGCTTGACGCGCTTACTTGTATAGGCTTCGACATATTGCGCCTGATACATCAATAAAGTCCCTTCGTTCAAAAAAAAAATAAAATAAAATAAAATAAAATAAAATAAATAAAATTTATATATATATATATAATATATATTTTTTTTATATATATATATATATATATATATATATATATATATATATATAGTCATAGCCCGTTGGGAACGGTGGAGCACCCCAGCGCAGTGGCGCGGGTTCGAGCCCCCTTGGACACCCTAAATAAATAAATAAATAATAAATAAATATATATATTTTAAGAAGAGCTTTATTGAATGACAGGCGCAAAATGCTGAAGCCTATACAAGAAAACGCACCGTGCGCGAAGAAACAACACAAAATAAGGAACAAAAAATCCAGTGTTGCTCACAAAACGGTAGCTGGACCGAGCATCAGAGGGATATGCGGCCAAAGCTAGCCACTAAAAAATAGCTTACCCGCCTCTCGGTCTACCGTGACCATAGAGCCAGCAAATGATACGCTGCGAACAGGTCATTCTAGGGCGGCCCAAAACTGGTTCGAGGTGTGAGTGCAATGCCTCTTTCTTTTGCAGATTTGTCGAACAACCTCTCTGTACAATTGAGAAGGCGGGAGCTGATGGCCCTCGAATCTGTATTTGTTTCTATTTTTCCATAAAACCCAAAATGCGGCGGCAGCGAAGATTGATGCCCGTGAGACGTGTTCCAGCTGGCCAACAGATCGTTGATGCCCCCGGTTGTGGGGACCTTTTTACACCTGTTTGAAGGTACATCCAAACGTGGGAGGCAGATTTACCAGAAAGGAGGACGTGATCGGCGGATTCTGTTTGGTGATCTACACAGCAGTGGCATCTGGATGCCAGACTAAATCCGAAGGATTTGACGGCGTCGTCCGTGGGGAGTTTCCAATGCGGCCCGCCAGAGAAGAATGGACCATTTTGTAGGAATACATGTGTGCCAAAACTTGGCGGAAGGGGGGGTCGTTACCTGGGTTTCGCTGATGATGGCTCTGGCCGAAGCCAGGGTGAAGAGGCCATCCGGGTTGGGGGACCATCTGAGCACGTCAGGAGTATCTTTGATCGACAGAAGAGAAGCGGCCAGGCTAGCCATGACCGTCGGGCCAAGCCAATCACGAACTCTGTCCCAATTCTACCTCGTCGCGTCCTCATCCCATAAATCTCGGATCTCGCACTGCGGCGGGGTAATAGCGTTGGTCCGAGGATGTCGTCCCCCAACCAGCGTTCCTTGCATGCCTGCGAATGACCATTGCCCAATGTAAAATGCAAGTGCGGTTCCGCAAGTATATATATATATATATATATATATATATATATATATATATATATATATATATATATATATATATTATTTTTATTTTGATTTTTCTTTTTGTCTTTAAAACCAAGGCCCGTGGACAACGCCACCCAGCCAGCCTTGGCCCGGGAGTCGTGGTCACCGCCACCCACGCCGCTCCCGCGGGGTTTGATCCCGAGACCTCACCCCCGTGTGCCAACGGTCTTACCGGTGCACCACCGCGCCATTGACTATATATATATATATATATGGACAACGAGGGAGACAAAAACTCGAGCTATTTCCACGCCTGCATCAATGGTCGCAGACAGAAACTCACGCTTCACCATACAACTAACGAAACTGGCAACATTATCAACGACCAAAAAGGTATATATATATATATATATATATATATATATATATATATGGGATAACGAGGGAGACAAAAACTCGAGCTATTTCCACGCCTGCGTCAATGGTCGCAGACAGAAACTCACTCTTCACCATATAGCCGACGAAACTGGCAACATTATCAATGACCAAAGGGGTATCCAAGCGGCGGCTGCGAAGTTCTTCTCCCAACTATTCTACAAAGAGATAGTTCTCAGGGACCCCACATTCCAGGAGGAAATACCCCACCTTATCAGCAATATAGACAACACCCAACTTGAGCTCCCTCCGTCCGAGCAAGATGTGAAAGACGCCGTCTGGGCCCTTGACAGCATAGTGCTCCCGGACCAGACGGGTTCTCGAGGTTTTTTTTTTTTGTACATGCTAGGACATCATCAAGCTAGACATCCTCGAAGCGGTCTCTGCCTTCTTCCAAGAAGCCATGTACCCCAGAGCCATCTCTGTAGAAGTATGGAAAATATTGCTTTTAGTCCAACATCGAAAAGGAGAAAAAGAAAGGGCTCACTCTATTCTATAAATAGAGCCCCCTTACCTCCTTCGAAAAGGGCACCAACTTCTCTTCCCTCCTTCCAAACTTGGACTCTTCCAATTATGCACCTTCGGGTGCTAAGTCGAAGAAGTCTAGGGCAGTGCGGGCTCATCGAGCTCAGTCAGTTGTCCCAACCTCTGACCATCAAGAGCGTCCCGCTAAGCGGGCCTCTGATGGAAAGTTGTACAGAACCGCCCGTGTCTAGGCCCCGGCGGCAAACGGACAGGGTGGTTCTCAAGAGTCCCCCAACAAAGATCGAGGGCAAGTATTTTTACAAGCCCCACATCGGGGAGCAAACATGATACCTACGCACTCGTGTCCTCGGGATATCTGGGCCCACAAAGCGAGTGCATAGGTTGATCGAGACATTCCTCATGCGAGTCATGAGACGTCCTTCATGCGGCTCGATCATGAGACATTCCTCCTGCAGCTCGGTCGTAAGACGTCCTTCATGCGGCTCGGTCATGAGACATTCCTCATGCGGCTCGGTCATGAGACGTCCTTCATGGGGCTCGGTTATGAGACATCTCTTATGCGGCTCGGCCATGGGACACTCTCCATGTGGCTCGGCTATGAGACGTCCCTCATGCGGCTCGGTCATGAGACATTCCTCATGCGGCTCGGTTATGAGATGTCCTTCATGCGGCTCGGTCATGAAACATTCTTCATGCGACACAGAACCCAGGAAGCTTCATGCCGCTCAAACTCCCCGGGAGCTTCATGCGGCCCAGATTCAACATGCGGCCCAAAAGCTCGAAGTGTCTTCTGCGGTTCGAAAAGTTCCAGAGAGCCGCTTGCGGCTCAGGAACTTTATGCGGCTCAGGAAGAGCCACGTGGCCTCAGGCGGCTCAAGACAGGCCTGTTACAGCTGGCCATAATTACTCCCTGCAGCCGGCCATTAAATGCTCTGACATAAAGTGACAGTTCTGACGGCTCTGACATAATGGAGAGACGCGTCATGCTCATCAAAAGACGAGAAAATCTTTACAGCTGGCACAGTCCACCAACCCAAAAAAGCTTCCTATGCGGCTGCCACTCTCATGCGGCCGCCACCCTCATGCGGCTGCTACTCCCATGCGGCTCGGATCATGGGGCCACCCACATGCGGCCGCTACCCTCATACGGCTCAGATTTCGGGGGCCATCCGTATGCGGTTCACTTAGACTGCACTCATACGGCTCTACCAGACGCCCTGTTCATGACGGTTGAGACACGTGGCGATCCTCACGACAGTTGAGACATGTGGCGATCCTCTTGACAAGTTGAGACACGTGGCTGTCTTATCCCCTCGGAGTTATGGCTGCTCGTAAATCCTGATAACCAGATTTAGTGCAATCACCATTATTACTCAGATCAAATCAGATTTGTTGTGATTAAGCAAATTGGACACGTGGCGGAAGATCCGAGCTTGTCATGACAAATTATGAAGATTTATTGCAATCAGCATTAATTGTCCATACAGATTTAGCACAATCAAGAATCAATTGCCCAGATATAATGCAATCAAGATTAATGGCCCAGATGATTGGCCGCTGGCTTTTCAAGGGGGAATCATTGCGAACCCTAATGATCACCCCACTTCTATAAATAGCAAGGTGCCATTCCCTTACCAAAAAAAGATCCAGATCCGAAAAAATATAGCAAGGTGCCATTCCCTTGCAAAAAAGACTCCTCCCGGCTGGACATATAGAGAGACGAAGGCACACAAGAAGAGTCTTCCCACGCATCCAGAGAGCAATTCTTCATAAGAGCCAAGGCTACGTCCGGTCGTCCAAGGAGTAAGGCAGAGCTGCCGTCGCTTTTCGAGCCTCTATTGTCACCCCCAGAATAAAAAATAAACAATCGTACTTAGATTGCTATACCTAGGTTTTCATTCCTAGGCTTTTTTTGTGTGAGCGAGTTTGTATTGTGAGTCTAAGTTCAGTCCTATAAAATTGTTCTGTACTTTTACAATCAATGGCAAACACGATGGAGACACTGCTAGGGACTAACTTCTCCACGGCTGAGGAGTTGGTGACGCAATCGGACGCAACCAAACTTGGCTTCACTCAACAAATACTGGTCGCCCGGTTTGACCAGCAGGCGTCTGAAGAAATGCTCTCCGACGGGAGCGCTGGCCCGGTCCAGCAGCGAGCCCGCACAAAGAAGGCCCGCAGGGAGTGGAGGCCCAAATTATTCGCTCCTTCCCAAGCTCTCGAAGAAGTACTCTGTTGCCCGAGACAGCGGAGAAGTCTCGCTTGCGGCCTCACTTCAGACCATAGAGGACTCTGCTGTCCCCAAGTCCGGCAGAAGAAAATACTATGATGCTGGACTTGCAGGGATAAAGAGGAACTCTATGCAGCCCAAGTCGCATAAGGGCACCAGCTGCATGAAGAAGGCTCATGCGGCCGCAACTGCCAACCGCATGGAGAAAACTCATAAGGCCACAAAAGTCAACCGCATGCAGAAAGCCCATGCGGCCAGAACTGCCAGCCGCATGCAGGCAGCCTGTACGCCATGACTTCTAGCTGTATACAGAAGGTTCATGCGGCCACAAAGGATAGTCGCATGAAGATAGCCTGCACGGCCACGAATTCCAACCGCATACCTAAGGTTCATGCGGCCACCGCTTCTAGCCGCATACAGAAGGCTTATGCGGCCACAAAGGAAAGCCGTATGCAGACAGCCTGTACGGCCACTGATCCCAGCCGTATACCATTGTCCCATGCGGCTCAAGGTCAGTCTTCGATCGCCTCTCAGGCGATCCTGATCCCAGATGCTCTCATATGCCAATCTCCGTGGACTCTTCCTACTATGCACTCTCAGGTGCTAGAAAGAAGAAGTCTCGGGAAGCACAGGCTCAGCAAGCTCAGTCGGTTGTCCCACTTCTGACTATTAGGGCGTCCCTCTGACTATTACGCGGGCCCCTGATGGAAAGTTGTACAGAACTACCCGTATCCAGCCCCCTGCGGCTAACGAACGGGATAGTTATCATGAATCTCCCAACAAGGATCAGGGGCAAGTACTTGTGCTACCCACACATCAGGGAGCAGACAGGAGGACAATACACTCACGGGCTTAGAACTCCCTGGCCCACAAAATGGGTGACTTGCGCAACGGGATTCTTCACAAACTCAAGAAATAAGATGAAGATCTGATGTGCAGAGAGTCCCGTCAAGGACATCAATGCACCCAAGTCATTGTCAACTGCCGCTGCAACAAGGCAGCAGTACAAGAAGACCAGCGGTCCGTCTTCCAACGGCTGCAACACCGCTCAGAAGATGAGGCGCTTCTCGTTGCCCCCTGCAATTCTGTCCTAAAGATTCCTGGCAGCAGTAGAGGGAAAAAACAAATGTCTCCAGTCCGAAAATCTCAACCGGCGTAACCAAGAAACTCTCTTCTAAGCGGTTGTCTACCACCGTTACAGGAGGAGTTTACCAAGGTACCCGCTCAAAGACGAAATCTGCCACATTTGGGGTCATTGGAGCCGGTGGTAGCACTCCTCCAAACATCCATGACAATTTGGTATTCCAAGGAGATAATCCAGGGGAAATGGTTCATCCAACAGATGCAGCAGATCCCCACGTCCCCGAGGACGTCCACAATTCTTAAGACGAGGCAAGCTCTGAAGCTGGGGATACCACTCTCTCTGAGTCCGAACCGGAAGAGAACATCCCCACATACCCTGACGACTTCTCTGTACAAGGGTATGACTCAGAGAGCACGTCCTCTACCATTCCTTCCATCTCTCCTCATGTGAGAACGGTATTCATGACGGACAACAACCAGGGCGGTCCCAGTGATCGCCAACACATCGACACTCTGGAGGCCATACTGTATACCTTGGTCAAGTCCGTGGACGAGATCAAAACGGCCCTTCCGACTCTACAAGGAAGAACGCCTGGCCAAACGAGCTTGGGTCCCGCGGTCAATACGGACTCGAACTCAGCTGTACCAAACCCGAGTGATAATCCTCCTGAAATATCGGCTTCCACCGCTGCAGACGAGGCCAGGGAGGCAAGAAGAGAGGTCCAGGAGCTCCGGGCCATGTTCCACGCCTGAGAAATCTCCGCGAACTCAGAGGTCTTCAAGGTATACTAGCCTACATCAGGAGGTTTATCTTTAACCTCTCCGGACGATGTCAGCCATTCACCCACCTTATGAATAAAGGTGTTTCATTCGTATGGGGTGACGAATGTCAGCGTGCCTTCGACAACATCAAAGAATATCTGTCGAACCCTCCAGTCCTGGTAGCCCCGGTTGCTGGAAGACCATTCCTGCTCTATGTACGAGCGATGGAACATTCTCTTGGTGCTCTGCTAGTGTAGAAGCATAGGAAATACTAAAGAAAATGACTCATGCGGCCAAATAACCCCATGCGGCTCAGAAAGCCCATGCGGCTCGGAGAGTCATGCGGCGTAAGGCTATGCGGTCCAAGACATCCCATACGGCTCAGAAAGACACATGGCCGGACATCCCTCTCTTCTGCCCTCTCGCATTAATTACTTGACGGCTGACAACCCTGAAAAAGTGACAGCCCTGACACAGAAAAAAGTAATTATGACTCTGTCATAATAACGAATCTCTAAGGAAGAGAAAAGAGATCTCTGACACAAATCCCCCCCGAGAGCCATAAAAAAATGCCACGTGGCCTTGCCACGTGGGCGTTCGTATGCGGCTCACTTCTCATGCGGTTCAGAGTGAATCCGTCCTATGCGGCTCAAGCCGATAAAGCCTCATGCGGCTCGAGCAAAGCACTTCTCATGCGGTTCAGAGCGAATCCGTCCTATACGGCTCAGGCCGAGAAAGCCTCATGCGGCTCGAGCAAAGAACTTCTTATGCGGTTCAGAGTGAATCCGTCCTATGCGGCTCAGGCCGAGGAAGCCTCATGTGGCTCAAGTAAAAACTTCTCATGCGGTTCAAGAAGATCATCTCCATGCGGCACAGGTGGATGTATCCCTATGCGGCTCACAATGATTACCCCTGTGGTTCAAAGGCTCAAGGGAGGGCCACTACCCAGACAGCCCTGACACGTGGCCTTAACCCTATGCGGCCCAAAGTCATATGCGGCTCACTCATCATATGGTTCAGATCCCCCATGGCTCCTAGGACACGTGTCCTAAGCCGATTAATTTCTCAGAATTACTGCCATCAAAGATTGGGTCAAATCCCAATAATCTGGGACACGTGGCAGGAGAATAAATTTAATTTATTCGCAGACATCAGAAGATCATTATGAGAAAGATTTATTCCAATCAGCATTAATTGCTAATGGGATTTGGTGTAATCTACACTCGATGGCTCGGATTCGTCACAATCAAAACTGAACGGCCTGGATTGACCAATCTACGGGCCGTCGCCATCCCCAAGAGCTAATCATTGGCAACCCTAATGATCACATCCCACTAATAAATAGTAAGGTGCCATTCCCTTGTAAAGAGAGAAGACCAGAGAGAAATACGCATATACAGAGAAACCCCAATAGTCGAAAAGAAAATACATAGAGAGAGAGAAGCCAGAAGAGCAACAGGAGGAGAGCAAGAAGAGCATTTCTTCACCAACGCCAACCATCTTTTCACAAGGAGCCAAGGCCGCATACCGATCGTCCAAGGAGTAAGGCAGGGCTGTCGTCGCCTTCCCGAGCCTCTACCGTCACCCCTAGAATCTAAAATAAACAATTGTACTTAGACTGCTGTACCTAGGTTTTCGTTCCTAGGCTTTCTTTGTACAAGCGAGTTTGTATTATGAGTCTAAGTCCAGTCCTCCCATAAAACTGTTCTATACTTTTACAATCAATGGCAAACACGATGGCGACTCTACTGGAGACTAACTTCTCCACGGCTGAGGAGTTGGTGACGCAATCGGATGCAGCCAAGCTTGGCTCCACGCAACAGAAGATGGTCGCCCGGTTCGACCAACAGGCATTTGAAGAGATGCTCTCCGACAAGAGCGCTGGCCCGGTCCAGAAGCGAGCCCGCACAAAGAAGACCCGTAAGGAGTGGAGACCCCGATCCTTTATTCCTACTGAACCTCTTACAGAAATACCCTCTGTTGCTCAAAACGGCGAGAAAGACTTGCGGCCCCACTTCAGACCATAGACAACTCTGCTGTCCCCAAGTCCGGCAGAAGAAAGCACTATGATGCTGGACTTACAGGGGCAAAAAGGAACTCTATGTGATCCGAGCCGCATAAGGGTATTAGCCGCAGGAAGAAAGCTCATGCGGCTACATCCGCCAGCCGCATAGAGAAAACTCATACAGCCACATCTGTCAGCCGCATAGCTTATACGGCTACAGTTGCCAACCACATGGATGAAAACTCATACGGCTAAAAAGTAATCGCTTGCAGAAAACTCATGCGGCCATAATTGCCAACCGCATGCGGCCAGCCTGCACGGTCGTGACTCCTAGCCGCATAAAAACAACTCATCCAACGGTAGAAGATAACCGCATACAGACAGCCTGTACGGCACCCAATTCTAGCCGCATAGCGACCGTTCTACGCTTCTCTCGATCAGTCTTCGACCGTCTCTCATACGGTCCTGACTTTGATGGTTCTCTGGATAATAAGCCAGACTCTGTGGTGTTCAACTTGGACTCCTCTTATTACGCACCCGCAATTGCTAAAAGGAGGAAGTCTAGGGCAGCACGGGTTCGCCAAGCCCAGGCAGCTGTCCCAACCTCTAACTATCGGGGCGTCTCGTTGATTATCACACGGGCCTCTGATGGAAAGTTGTATAGAACCGCTCGAGTCCAGCCCCCGACGGCAAAAGGACAAAGTGGTTCCTCTGACCTGCGTGAGGCGATCCTCCACAAGCGCAAGGAAAGAGAAGGAGCCTCAGCGTGCAAAGAGTCCTCGCTTGGACATCACTGCACCCAAATCATCGTCAACTGCTGTTGCAACAACGCGACAGCAATAGAAGACCGGCCGTCAGTCTTCCAAAGACTACGGCACCCGAGCTCAGAAGACGAGGCACCTATTGTCTCCTGCAATTCCACTCAGAAAATCCCTACCGAGTGGAGAGGAAAGAAGACAAGCATCTCCAGCCCCAAGATATCAACCACTGCAGCTAAGAAACCATCGTCTAAACGGCTGTCCTCCACCGAAATATTCCAACACACCGTTCAAAGACAAAATCTGCTGCAATAGGAAATTCATCATCCACATCGCTGGGGGTCGTGGGAACTGGGGGTAGCACTCCTCCAAACATACACAACAATCTGATGTTTCAAGGAGCCAAGCCCGGGAAAACTACTCTCCATCAGGTACAACAGACGCTGATGTCCCCGAGGATATCTATGACTCTCAAGACGAAGCAAGCTCCGAGGCTGGGGATACCGTTCCCTCCGAGTCCGAGCCCGAAGAGAACATTCCCACCTACCCCGATAACTTCTCGGTGCATGGGTATGACTCTGAGGGCACATCCTCCACCGTTCCTTCCATCACTCCTCATGCAAGGACAGTATTCATGACGGACAGCAACCAAGGTAGTTCCAGCGATCGCCAACGCATCGACACTTTGGAGGCTATACTGCAGGCCTTGGTCAAGTCTGTAGATGAAATCAAAGCCGCTCTTCCAACTCTGCAAGGAGGAACGCCTGGCCAAACAAGTACGGGTTCCGCGGTCAATGCGGACTCAAACTCAGCGGCACCAAACCCGGGCAATAATCCTCCCTAAATAACAGCCCCTATCGTGACAGATGAGGCCCAAGAAGTAAGAAGAGAGGTCCAGGAGCTCCGAGCCATGTTCCATGCCCGAAAAAATGCTCAAGACCTTAGAATACGGCAACCATACCCTGCCGAATGGAGGGATGTTCCGTTCCCACCAAAATATAAGCCGTTCAATATCAACCTGTATGATGGCAAGACCTCAGCAAGTCGGTACATCACTTACTTCGAGGTCACCACCGACCATCTGCCCCATGATGATGCTATCCTCACGCGATTATTCATTGGGGCATTGGAAGGAGTCACTTTCGATTGGTATCGCAATCTGCCAGAAAACTGCATCCACTCCTTCTTCGACTTCAAGCGCCTGTTCTTGGAGAGATTCTACGAAGTAGGGCAGGACATCACCATGTCCACCCTCATGGACGTCGTCCAAGGGGAGAAGGAGCTGACAAGGAACTATTGAGCGGTTCCGCCAAACCGCCATGAAGCTGCCCTCCGGAAATCCAGATTCCTCTTTAATTGAAATTTGCCAAAAGAGACTGCTCCCAACAATCAGTCTCTGGATGGGCAAAAGTCAATTCAAAGATTGGAAGACATTCATCATCATCGCCACAAGCACCGAAGAACGACTGAAGAAGGCTCGCCAACTGGGATTGCACATCTCGAAAGGAGAAAACAAGGGCAAGCATCCCAACAATGATAATGGGGGTAGCCCCTCTAACAATCGGGACAGCAAGGGAAAGCAGGCTATGGTGGCCGATACTACACAAAAACCTGAGCCGAAGCCAGCAGACAAACAATGGTCGCAAATCGATTACTCCTTCGAAGACAGTCACGTCAAGCCCATCTTGGACATGCTCATACAAGGGGACAGAATTCAGCTTCCTCCACCAAGACGGGAACCGCGGCCGACAGAGATGGAGAATCTGAAATACTGCCATTATCATCGCTATGTTATCATGCTACACACGATTGCTACCAGCTGAAACGGTACATCCAGAACCTCATCGATTCGAACGCTCTGGCCATCGATTTCGAAGAGGTAACCATGGCGGCCAATATGGTGTCCGTACAATTCGGCAGCTTCCCTCCGACGGAGACTCAAGACGGGGTGATCCCCGTCCCTCTGGCGACAATGGAGATTACCAATCTTCCACCTCCCCGAGATCAGGCTACCGGTCTAGTACCCCTCACCACATCACGAGGGGAGGTCATGTGGATCCATCTAGACTTGGTGTCAGAAGTGACTCGGCCTACACCATCTACCACCGACAAAAAGAAAAGTGGAAAAGTCAGGACCTGCCACACAATCTCGGCAGACAACGAGGAAGCTACAACCGTCGTCACGCGGTCCAGAGCGTAACCCCAACCTGTGGTTGACAATCCAGCTGAAAATCATCAACCCACTACAACTGATGCTCCGAGACCGGCTCAGCCTTCGACGACCGACAAGCCTTGGCCGAAGGAGACTCGCTTCGACAAATCTCTCCGAAAAGAAGCAGCCCAAGGGCTAGAGAGGCCCTACAACTTTGACATCTTAGCACAATTGGCTAACACACCGGCCAAGTTGTCACTGTACGAACTCCTAAGGCTCTCCAAGGATGTTCGTATTGCATTAAGCGAAGCACTCCAAAATGCCGATGTCTATCTGGCTCAATCCAACCTCACCGGGGAGGACTCGCCCGTGGATCTCCAAGAGAGTGCCTGCACGGGAGCGATGCCCAATATCGTCTTCACTCCGTAGGACATGCTCATCAAGACCAACCTACACGATCGCCCGCTATACTATACGGGGTACATCGACGACGTGAAGGTGGATCGGATGCACATAGATCCTGGCTCTTCCAAAGCATCATCCCGAAGGGTCTGCTACATCATCTCCGCATCCCGATGCATCGCCTAACGCCTACAAGCACCGCCATCAGCGGTTTCAATTCGGGCAGGAGCTACCCTATTGGGAAGATTCGTTTGAAGTGCCAAATTGGCGACCTCTAATCGAAGTCACCTGCTACGTCATAGATGCTGACACTTCTTACAACATCCTCTTGGGGCGCCCATGGATACACGATTACATGATCGTGCCTGCCACGCTACACCAGTGCTTCAAATATGTCGACAAATACAGCTTTGTAAAGACAGAATTTGCTGATCGATCCCTTCAAAGGGGTCGAATCCTACTACTCAGACTCCTGCCTATGAAAAGTTGAAGAGGCACCTTGATGAAGGAAATGAACAAGCTAGCACCGAAACGGCCACGGGATCAGAAGGACCCCTGAAGATCCACCTCCAGGCTCATAAATCGGGCAAGTCCGCACCCCTTACCGCCACTCTGCGGAAGGACGCAATCAGCCTCTCAGCGCAGGAGGAGCAGATGATAATCCGGCTGCCAAGGTCCGGCCAAGTACCGAGACCCCAACGGGGCCACTGACAATCAGACTGCCGAGAGTCAGTCAAACGGAGAAGCTCAATCCCTCCGATAGGCCACTGACGATACGCCTTCCCAAGAAGGGTCGCCCCGATGCAAGGTCTGACACTTCTAGCGAACCAGCCACTCCTCGCCCCACATCAATTGTCAAACTGGGGGTCGCTAGTCTGCCAACAACTCCACGTTATGCTCCATCAACTGAACCACTGACAATCAAACTTCCTAGGTCGTCCTCTAGTCTTCGTTCACACAGGGGGTAGCCGAAGAGGAACCGAAGCTAGCCAAGTATGTGGCTGCCCACACTGATGTTCCCTCCGCTGATGATGTAATCCCCTAGAAAAGATACCTTACTACATCAATAAAGGGTTATCTTTAAACTACACCGAGCTCAATAAGCTATGTACAATGTATGCTATGGAACACGATATAGGCACTCACCTACACACACAAGTGACAAATGTGTACGCCACGATCCAGCTTACTCCAGTAGAAGACGCTTACCGAATAATCGAGGAAGAAGATCATCCGATCATCTTCGGCCGGACGAACAACCCGCATCCCCTCACCGTAGAGGAAGCCGACCTCGGGACAGATGCGCGAGACTACCTCTGTATCTGTATAGCCCACAATCCAAATATCTCATGCAGAAACAAGGGTATGATCTGGAGACGACACCGGGTTTGAACTACGGTACTGGGCGACGATTACCTTTGAAGCCGCCAGTCCCGGCGGGCAAACCACGGGATTACTATAACAAAACTCGATACGGGTTAGGGTATGTAACGCCTACTACGACCCCTGAAAGTTCAGATGAAGAATGCGACTGGCAGTCACATTCAACCGGATCACCAACTTTGACTCGGATACCAGCATCGGAGATGTGTTCAGACAAGTCATGTCAGTCAACATGGCATTCGACGCTTACAAGGAAGACGAAGACATCCCCGAGATCCTCGAGCTGGAGCCTTGGGCCCAGCAATTGGATGCACAATGGGAAAAGCGGTTCGAACTGAGAGAACCTCCTACTGAGGATGAGGTTATACAAGTTGACCTCGGCAGCGAATCTTCTCCAAAACCGATTTTCATCAGTAAAAGCCTAACAGACGAAGAACGGGAGTCGCTGCTAGAACTTGTCAGAATACATTGATGTGTTCGCCTGGAGCTATAAAGATATGCCAGGGTTAAATCTCGACATTGTTCTTCACAAACTCAACATTCGGCCGGATGCGAAGCCAGTCAAGCAACAACAGCGACGCTTCCGCCCAGGCATCATGGACGCGATCGAAGCCGAAGTCAACAAACTGATAGCCAGCGGCTTCATTCGTGAGGAGCAACATCCAGACTGGGTCGCCAACATAGTACCCGTCCTCAAGAAGAATGGGAAGATTCGAATCTGCATCGACTTTGGCAATCTGAACGAGGCGTGCCCCAAAGATGAATTCCCCCTTCCTATCACAGACATCATGATCGACAATACCTGCGGCTTCGAACGTATGTCATTCATGGATGGATTCTCGGGGTACAACCAAATCAAGATGTCTCCTGACGATGAAAAGCTTACATCATTTCGAACACCAATTGGCACGTACTGCTACACAGTTATGCCTTTCGGTTTAAAGAATGCTGGCGCCACATATCAAAGAGCCATGAGCATCATCTTCAGAGACCACTTACGCAAGACAGTGGAGTGCTACGTTGACGATATAGCCGTTAAGAGCCACTGCAAAGGAGACCATCTACAGGATCTAAGGACGGTATTCGACCTAATGCGAGCGCACAATTTAAAAATAAACCCTACGAAGTCCTTTCTGGGCGTATCCAGCGGGAAGTTCTTAGGCTTCATCATCACTGCAAAGGGTATCCATGTAGACCCTAAGAAGACAAAAGCAATCATGGAGATGGGTCCCCGAGGAATCTCCGCGAACTCAGAGGCCTCCAAGGGAGGCTAGCCTACATCAGGAGGTTCATTTCCAACCTCTCCGGGTGATGCCGACCGTTCACGCACCTCATGAAGAAAGGAGTCTCATTCGTATGGGATGAGGAATGTCAGCGTGCTTTCGACAGCATCAAGGAATATTTGTCAAATCCCCCAGTTTTGGTAGCCCCGGTTCCTGGAAAACCATTCCTGCTCTATGTACGAGCAATAGAACACTTCCTTGGGGCTCTGCTGGCACAGAACAACGATGCAGGCCATGAACAGGCCATATTACCTCAGCCGAATGATGATCGGACCAGAGCACCGATACACCGCTGTGGAGAAGGAATGCCTCGCCCTGGTGTTCGCCATTCAGAAAATGCGATACTATGTCACCGGATAAACGATACATGTGATCTCACGAGTCAACCCTCTCAGAGTCCTCATGACTAAACTAGGGGCACTCAGCTCTTGACTCGCTACATGGGCAATATTGCTGTCCCCTTATCATATGATCTTTGTCCGACAAAAGGCAGTCAAAGGTCAAGCCCTGGCAGACTTTTAGCAGCCCACGCAGGCTCGGAGTCCTCCAGAATATATGAAGAGATCCCAGACGAGGTCGCCAACTCGCATGCAACCTCTCACGAGGCTATATGGCGAATGTTCTTTGACGGTGCTTCCAGGACCGGACCTAAAGGCAATATAGTCGTCGGAGTCGGGGTAGTGCTGATCTCCCTTCTGAATTGGTGATTAACCGTGCTTATTCCCTCACCGAGCCCTGCTCTAACAATGTGGCCGAGTACAACGCTCTGGTCATTGGCCTCCAACTTGCAAGAGAGCTGGGGGTAGAATACCTTGAAGCATACGGCGATTCCCAACTAATCGTCAATCAGATCCGGGGCTCGTACGAAGTCCGCCACGAAGACATGATCCCTTATCACCAAATAGCGATTGACATCATCTCGTTGTTCGAGGGGTTCTTCATCGAACATGTCCCCAGACTCTGAAATATCGAAGCTGATGCCTTAGCCGGTCTTGCCGCTTCCCTAGCAGTCCCGAATTATGATCGCCAATCAGTGGATGTGATAGGCTACGAAGTGGTCTGTCCCAAGAATAATGTGTAATTCGTGGCGAGTTATTCCGTCCAGACGATCGATGATGCCCCAGACTGGAGACAACCATTCATCGACTTCGTCGTCTACGACATCCTGCCCGAGAACCCAAAGGAAGCCACTTCCATCAGACGACGTTCTCTCATATTCTTCTACGATACAGAGACGAAAATGCTGTATCGCCGCTCCTACGACAGATTACTGCTTCGGTGTCTGTCAAATACAGAAGCCAAAGAAGCCGTACGAGAAGCTCACGACGGTGTCTGCGGGGCCCACCAGCCCGGCCCAAAATTACAAGACCGCCTTCGACGAATGGGCTACTATTGGCCCACGATGGGGCAGATGCGATAGATTATGCTAGAAAATACAAAGCCTGCCAAGTCCACGCGGACTTCATTCACCAACCATCCGAATTTCTACATCCGACAGTGGCGGCCTGGCCATTCGAAGCATGGAGAATGGATATCATTGGTCCAATTACCCCACCTTCCTCCCGAGGATATCGCTTCATACTTGCGATCACTGATTACTTCTCCAAATGGGCAGAAGCTGTCCCACTCGCAGAAGTCAAGACTTCAAACGTGATCAGTTTCCTTAAGCATCACGTCATCTACCGCTTTGGACTGCCCCGAAGGATCATCCATGATAATGGTCCGCAGTTTGCAAGCCACATTCTATCGGTTTTGCGATAAGCACCATATTCAGAATATCGCTTCGACACCGTACAACCCGGCATTCAACAAAACAATCATCAAACTCCTCAAAAGTTTGTCTCCTCCAACAAACGCGACTGGAACGAGAAACGCGGCGAGTGTTTATGGGCGTACCGTACTACAGTCCGAACAGCTACTGGGAACACACCATTCTCTCTAGTATACGGAGTGAGACAGTTCTCCCATTAGAGACTCAAATACCCTCACTCCGCGTTGCCCCACTTATCAATTGACGACGGATGACAATTACCAACGTCGACTACAAGAGTTGGAGGCCTTAGATGAAAAGTGCCTCTTAGCTCATCAAAGGATCGAGCTATACCAAGCACGCATCTCAGGAGCCTTCAACAAGAAGGCCAAAATCAGAACATTCCAAGTGGGCGATCTTGTTCTGGCAGTCCGGAGGCCAATGGTTATGACTCACAAGACCGCCGGCAAGTTCCAGCCAAAATGGGACGGCCCATTTATCATAGAGACAGTATTCTCCAACGGTGCTTACCGCCTCGCTAAGCAAAACGGAGACTTGCTCATGTTGCCCGTCAACGGCAAGTTTCTGAAGAAATATTATGTCTAAACAATATCCCAGATTATTGAGTCACGTACCCGCTGGTACCACTGAACTCACCCCCATAATTTTCCAGATTATTGAGTCACGTACCCGCTGGTACCACTGAACTCACCCCATAAATTTCTAGATTTTTGAGTTATGTATCCGGATACCCTGAACTCACCCTCATAGTTTGTCAGATTTTCGAGTCATGTACCCGGGTACTGCTGAACTCACGCTCACCATTCTCCAGCTTCTCGAGTCATGTACCCGATGGTGCCTCTGAACTCACATCCCGGTCACTCTTTCAGATAGAAAGTTATGTATGATCATACCTCTGAACTTTCTTCCTGGAGGAGATCCTCCCCCATGATCTAATACCTGCACTTTCAGTGCACAAAAAAGGGTAATCGATCCACAAATTTCCAAAACGGCCATGTCCTCATTACCTCTGAGCCGTTCCACTTCCGCCAAAACAAATCACCCCTTACATAGAACTTCCATGTCCTCATTACCTCTGAGTCGTTCTATGTGCCCTCCTTCATTCAGCCCAATCCTGTCATGTCCTCATTACCTCTGAATGGGAAGGCTCCGTCGAAGAAACCTTCATACTTGCCATATCCTCATTACCTCTGAGTAAGTATGATGATCCCCTTTCGACCTATTATCTGTACCCATAACCGGAGTACGCCAAGGGTAATAGGTCCACAAATGTCCTCTGTTGACCAGAAATGTCCTCTGTTGACCACAAATGTCCTCTGTTGACCATCAATATCCTCCGTCGAGTTCACTCCTGCCATGTTCTCATTACCTCTGAGTAGGAAGACTCTACGTTTAAAAAACCTACTTGCCAAGTCCTCGTTACCTCTGAGCAAGTATGTCTGTTCCCCTTCATCCTATTATCCGTATCCTAAACCAGGGTACGCCAAGGATAATAGGCCCACAAATATCCTCAGCTAAATTTTTCAGCACACACCTATCACCTCATCTGGCCCCAGGAGCCCAGCTGCTCTACGGCATTCCTTTTCTCAATACCAAGAGCACCCATGACCACTTCACTGTGGCTGCTTCAGGTACCCTGACCAAAACTTGTTACCTCTACCTAAAACCAAGGTACGCCATGGGTAACAGGTCCACAAATATATCCCCTATGCGGGGGAAAACATCACTATAATATCACAGGCGCAGCAAGTAATACAAATGAAGGGTAGAATTGAAAGTACTCTTTATTTGAAGGAAGAAAAAGTATTACATATTTCGGGATCATGTCCCCTTCAGAGAAGAAAGAAAACAGAAACAAAACAAGAAGAAAGGCCGACTACATTTCAGCATTACTCAATTCTAGGAGGCGGTTTCTTACTGAGGTGGTCCCCCGTTCAATCCGTTGCCGAGCGCGACGCTCGGCCTCCTGGAGTAAATGCTCCTCATTGTCCAAGCCCAAGAGCGCCTGACAGTCATCTTCCAATTTCTTCAAGGCAGTCTCCAGGTCAGTCGAAGCTTGAGTAACCCTGTCAGCCTCTTGAACAAGTCCCCTGTCATTGCGGGTAGTCTCGAGTTCAGACTCCAAGAAAGTCAACTTCTTCTGAAGCGCAAGGAGCTGCTCCCGCGTCTCAGTAATCTCACGAGAAACAGATTCCTCCCGAGCCGTGACATTTTCATTCGCGTAACTCAATTGATCATACCGGTCAGATAAGTCGCTGAGATCCTTCAGTATAGCCGGTCTGGTCCTATCCCGAGCAACTCTAGTCCTCTCTATAACAGGGATAAGAGAATCCCGCTCCTCGTTTATAACAGCAGATAGATCAGCCTGCCGCAATACTCGAAGGTCGGCCACCAGCCGATCAGCCTCCAACAATTTCGCCTCCAGAAGCGAAGCCACCCCTGCATCACCAGGAAGATCCCTAAGGATATTTACTTGACCCTGGGCGCATTGTCGGGCCAAGGTGAAGGAGGTTCCCCTTTCCACAGCAGCCTCGATTCCCCTACTCAAATGACGATGAAAACTGGCAACCACGTCCTGTAACGCGTCGTCCAGAACTTCAGCAGAGGATGGCGTCAAGGGAAGCAGGGACGGCAACGTCGGAGAAGTAACGCTAGAGCTCGCTACCGGAGGAACGGAATCGAGTAGAACGATGCATGAATAGCGGCCAACTCATCTTCCGCCGCCCGAAAGCTCGGATACTCGGTAGGGCAGAAAGGTCGATTCTCGGAGCCACCGGAGCAGAGGATGACGCAAGGACCATCGTTTCCTGCCCCGACTGCCCCGATGACTGGCCTGCTAAACTCGAGCCCCCAGAAGGCCCATCAAGACAAGTCGGACGGTGAGAAGGTACATCCTTCTACCAATGCCCCTTCGGTTGGGGTGGTCCCAACAAAGTTCGTCCTCGGCACTGGATGGGTAGGACTTGTATGTCTAGAATAACAATCAATCGACGTAACCCGAAGGACGTGATGATAGAGCAGATAGGCTTCCTCACAGGTCAAGATTCGGCTAATCTTACCAGGGAAAGGGCATGAAGGATGCTTCTCATCCACAACTGGCGTGGTCCCCTCACCCGCGATCCCCGAGTTAATCCCAGTCACGTCCTCTGTCCCCGTCACCTTGAAGGGGGATACAGATTGATCTGCCTCATCTTGAAAAGGAATAGGCTCGCGGGAGTCCCCGTCATCCTGGGTCACCGCCTCGACATCTTGAAGCTCTTCTTCTTTTCTGACACCTAAAAGAGAGAACGAAGACGATTAGAATTGAAGCTCGAAGGAAAGAAGAAAGAAGGAATCGAGAGCAGTTTTGTTACCTCTGACACAGGGTTAACTTCTTCTCCACTTTCTCTTATGGCTAGCGGCGGTGCCTAGTCGCATCCAGCTTTCGGGATCGAGAAACACCGCCAACAGGAGTAACTTGCCTGCTACGTTTGGAGTAGGACCAGGCGCAACGAGGGACTGATCCCCCAACGTCTCATCTGACGAAACAGGCGGTTGACCCACCTCTGCATCGACCACTGGAAGGATAGAGTCATCTTTATCATGCTCGTTGCCTTCGTCACCCTCAGCAGCGGAGTCCAAATCTGGTACTTCGGTTCTAGTCTTTCTTTTCTTGCCCCTTGAGAGCCTTCCTCTAGACCGGTACCGACAATAAAACTGTACCTAGGTTAAAACCGACCGGGGGTTTGTTCGCCATGACATGATACAAAGCCGCCATATACAAGATCTCCACTGACTCCTTAATAGCAGGGACCGAGAAAATGGTACGAGTATGGAACGAATCATAATATTGCCAAGCTCTGATACCATCAAGAAGGCTACCTTCATAACCCAGACAAGAACTGGGGCTGTCCAGACAAAGTTGGCTGTATCCAAACTGCCGGGCAAACCTGCTAGGCAGATAAGGCTCCTGAAAGAAAGTATTACGATTACGATACACCAGATGTGCGGGACGAATGTTACGCAGCCATAGGAGCATCTGGCCATCCAGAAGCTGAGGGGGCACGATACCGTCAATATGCACAGCCTCTATGTCCCTGGCAGTAAAGCGAGGGACGGATACGAAAATATGATACTTATCTGCCCTCGCCAATACCATCCGGTAAGCCCGCATGGTTTCACATTCCCAAGGCTCGTCACGATAGCGGAAGATAAATGCGTCATCATCAGTCACACCGTCTGAGCCCGGTCTCATCAAAACGGGTAATGTATCAGCAGCCACCCCATCAAATAGTGATAGGGCAACTCAGTTCGTTCAAAATCCTTGGTCACGTCGTGAGCAATGACTTTGGATGTGAAGGTACGAAGGCCACGGTGTATGCTGCACACCATGGCCGGGAGGAGAGCTAGCCTGATTCGTAAAACTAACTTCACAACCGGAAGGATGAAGTTACGACTAATTCTTCAATAGAACCGGCTCCTCCCGAGACTACACAATTTTGTAGCCAGATCATCAAAAATCCTGCCAGAAGCGCTTTCTCGGATAGCTCTTGAGTATCCTGGTAAAAGTAACCGAAAGTGTTAGTCTTGCTCCCTAATCCGTCACTGGTAGTGGCCACTCTCTTAGCCAACGACACCAAGTCCTTAACCGCTTTCCGAGATCGAGGGCGACGAGAGGTAACTCGACCTGAGGCATCTGCCGGGAAGAGATAGCACCCAATCCTTGGTATAGGATCATTCCCTTTCGAGTTACCAGCCTTTCAGGTTATTTGATGGCATGTGTTATAATGGCACAATATCTCCTGGTAAAGAGCCATGAAGCCAGGATACCGTCGTTCCAAATCCTCGAGTTCCTCATTAGTGGGAGTATACGCTTCAAACGCTTCGTCCCCCCAAGGAAGCTTGGAGACCGCGTGCATCTCATGGAGCGCGAGTCCCATCTCCCCTACAGGTTTGTAAAAGGTCCCCGTACGCAATTATACATTTCCAGCAGAGACATGAACAGCTTCTTGTCTATGGACAAGCAATGACTGGTACCTCGGATAGCGTGGTAAAGGCCAATCTCGCACAAAAGACCTCATACTTCAGCAAGATCCAAGTAGACAAATTGATCCACGAGGGAATAGGGTGTACCCAATCAGGGAACGTCAACCGACCAACGGGATAGGAGCCTTTCCGAGCAAGCTGATTTATAAAGGTATCGGCAGTAGAGAATGTGAAGTTAGGGCCGCCACATTCAGGAAAGAACCTGGGACCAACCCCGTCACAGAACAACTAGTATGCACCTTGCCGGCAGTCACGGACTTCAGATTGTTATTATAATGGATGTTCCCCACAAACATTCCACTTCTGGTAGGGGTTAAAGTCTCCCCCATCTTCCGGTCTAACGGAGCATATTGAACCAAGATAATGGGAAATGTCGCTCCATCTGGGGGATGCGGATCGCCATCCCGTTAGAAACAAAACTCCAATCCTCAGACACCTCCAAAACATGATCATTCTCTAAGGTGAAGGCATCTCCAAAAAAGAATGCAGGCTTCAAATACTCTCCTTCAAATTTCCCGGAGTTCATCATAGCATTAAGGAAATGGAAAGACTGATTCTTGATGGCATTCAATCTAGCCATAGGCTCATCGCTCGAAAACTGGTCCGTCATATGCTGAACAATATGGTCGTACCTATAGCCGAGAGCAGCTTGAGCGCTACCCACCAACAGTTCTCCAGCAGCGTTAATCGGCAGATTCACTGAAGAACAGACAGAAAAAGTAAGTTAAACGGAGGGATAAAAAGAGCAGATTGGGTGCTTTCAAATCCCAGGCGACTCAAGAGGACATCCATGTGGCCCCATGAAGCTCTCATAAGTCTTATGCGGCTCCAAAAAGCCTCATACGGTTCAAGCCCAGAAGAACGCTTATGCGGCTCCGTACAATAAAAGTCTATGCGGTTTAGCGTCACTTATGCGGCTTTGCCGACAAGGCGCATACGGACACGGTTTTCTTATGCGGCTCGCAGCTCAGCCGTAGGGCGAACATGCGATTTGCAAAGGCTCGTGTATAAAGTATGCGATGTAGCCATGGCAGTTGGGGTTCTTTAACTCATACATTGTCCTTACCAGTAATGGGAGGGCGAACGTCAGGATGAACATCAGAAACGATGACCTACGGAGTAGCAGCCGCAGCCGAGACGGAAGTGGAGGCCGCCTTCTTGCCCTTTGCTGCCACGGTCTTCTTGGGAGCCATTAATTATCGAAGAAAGGAAGGGCAATCGAGATAGGGAAGGTCTGAGGAAGAAGAAGGAAAATAAAGAAGCCTTCTCTCTCTTCAAAACTCCTCCTATTTATAGAAAGACGGGAGAAGGAGGACACGTGGGCCAATGACCGTCATGAAGAACGAAACCGACTCCTTGGGTTTCGTATCCAAGATTCACCCAAGGCGTCAAATCCGAAAGATTTAATGAGCTGACCCTTGGGATTCCTCCTACAAAGACGGCGCTGAAACGAATTTGAGGCAATTAAAGACCCGCACACGTGGCGAGAAGCTATGCGGCTGAACAGTCCCCTGCGGCTGAACCACCTACGCGGTTGAACAACCTATACGGCCAAGATCTCTATGCGGTTAGGGTTTCATATGCGGCTAGAAGAACACAGCCATGCTTCTTATTCAAAGTATTTCAATTTTGCAAATTGAAAACTTTGAAGGGGTCTTGTAGAAGCATGGGAAATACTAAAGAAAATGACTCATGCGGCCAAAGAACCCCATGCGGCTCAGAAAGCCCATACGGCTCGGAGAGTCATGCGGCATAAGGGGCTATGCGGTCCAAGACATCCCATACGGCTCAGAAAGACACGTGGCAGGACAGCCCTCTCTTCTGCCCTCTCGCATTAATTGCTTGACGGCTGACAACCCTGAAAAAGTGACAGCCCTGACACAGAAAAAGTAATTATGACTCTGTCATAATGACGAATCTCTAGGAAAGAGAAAAGAGATCTCTGACACAAATTCTTCCGAGAGCCATAAAAAATGCACGTGGCCTTGCACGTGGGCGTTCGTATGCGGCTCACTTCTCATGCGGTTCAGAGTGAATCCGTCCTATGCGGCTCAAGCCGAGAAAGCCTCATACGGCTCGAGCAAAATACTTCTCATGTGGTTCAGAGCGAATCCGTCCTATACGGCTCAGGCCGAGAAAGCCTCATGCGGCTCGAGCAAAGAACTTCTTATGCGGTTCAGAGTGAATATGTCCTATGCGGCTCAGGCCGAGGAAGCCTCATGTGGCTCAAGTAAAAACTTCTCATGCGGTTCAAGAAGATCATCTCCATGCGGCACAGGTGGATGTATCCCTATACGGCTCACAATGATTACCTCCCTGTAGTCCAAAGGCTCAAGGGAGGGCCACTACCCAGACAGCCCTGACACGTGGCCTTAACCCTATGCGGCCCAAAGTCATATGCGGCTCACTCATCATATGGTTCAGATTCCCCATGGCTCCTAGGACACGTGTCCTAAGCCGATTAATTTCTCAGAATTACTGCCATCAAAGATTGGGTCAAATCCCAATAATCTGGGACACGTGGCAGGAGAATAAATTTAATTTATTCACAGACATCAGAAGATCAATATGAGGAAGATTTATTCCAATCAGCATTAATTGCTAATGGGATTTGGTGTAATCTACACTCGATGGCTCGGATTCGTCACAATCAAAACTGAACGGCCTGGATTGACCAATCTACGGGCCGCCGCCATCCCCAAGAGCTAATCATTGGCAACCCTAATGATCACATCCCACTATTATAAATAGCAAGGTGCCATTCCCTTGTAAAGAGAGAAGACCAGAGAGAAATACGCATATACAGAGAGACTCTCCAATAGTCGGAAAGAAAATACACAGAGAGAGAGAAGCCAGAAGAGCAACAGGAGGAGAGCAAGAAGAGCATTTCTTCACCAACGCCAACCATCTTTTCACAAGGAGCCAAGGCCGCATACCGATCGTCCAAGGAGTAAGGCAGGGCTGCCATCGCCTTCCCGAGCCTCTACCGTCACCCCCTAAAATCTAAAATAAACAATTGTACTTAGACTGCTGTACCTAGGTTTTCGTCCCTAGGCTTTCTTTCTACAAACGAGTTTGTATTGTGATTCTAAGTCCAGTCCTCCCATAAAACTGTTATGTACTTTTACAATCAATGGCAAACAGCTAGCACAAAACAACAATGCAGGCTATGAGCAAGCCATATATTACCTCAGCCGAATGATGATGGGGCCGGAGCATCGACATACTGTCGTAGAGAAAGAGTGTCTTGCTCTGGTTTTTGCCATTCAGAAGATGCAACACTACGTCGCAGGACAAACCATTCATGTCGTATCAAGAGTTAACCCCCTCAGGGTCCTAATGACCAAGCTAGGTGCACTCAGCTCTCGCCTTACTACCTGGGCGATATTATTGTCTCTCTACCACATGATCTTTGTCCCGTAGAAGGCTGTTAAAGGTCAAGCTCTGGCAAACTTTTAAGCAACCCATCCAGGTTCAGAGTCAACCAAAATAGACGAAGAGATTCCAGATGAGGTCGTCAACTCAAATGTGGCCTTCCGTGAAATCGTATGGCGAATGTTCTTCGACGGCACTTCTAGAACTGGGCCCAAGGGCAACATCGTCGCTGGGGTCGGAGTGGTACTGATTTCTCCCACTAGGCTAGTGATTAATCGGGCTTATTCTCTCACGGAGCCCTATTCAAACAATGTGGCCGAGGACAATGCTTTGGTCATTGGCCTTCGACTTGCCAAGGAGCTGGGGGTAGAGTACCTTGAAGCATACGATAATTCGTAGCTAATCGTTAACCAAATTCGGGGCTCATACGAAGTGCGCCATGAAGACATGATCCCTTATTACCAAATAGCGTTAACATCATCTCATCCTTGGAGGGGTTCTCCATAGAACACGTTTCCAGGCTCCAGAATATTGAAGCTGATGCCCTAGCAGGCCTTGCCGCTTCCTTAGCAGTTCCGAATTATGCTCATCATCTGGTCGATATCATAGGCCGTGAGTTGGTCTGTCCCAGGAATAATGTTCAATATGTTGAGAGGTACACCGCTCTGACAGTCGATGAAGCACCAGACTGGAGACAGCCATTCATCGACTTCGTAGTCTACGACATTCTGCCAGAGAATCCAAAGGAAGCTACTTCTATTAGAAGACGTTCCCTCAGATTCTTCTACGATACGGAGACAAAAATACTGTATCGATGATCATACGATGGATTGCTGCTTTGATGTCTATCAAATACAGAAGCCAAAGAAGCCGTGTGTGAAGCTCATGATGGCATCTGTGGGGTCCACTAGCCTGGCCTGAAACTACAGGATCGCCTTCGCCGAATGGGCTATTACAGGCCCACGATGGTTGCCGATGCTATAGACTATGCAAGAAAGTACAAATCTTGCCAAGTACACGCAGATTTCATCCACCAGCCATCCGAGTTTCTATATCCGACGGTGGCATCCTGGCCATTCGAAGCATGGGGAATGGATATCATTGGTCCAATCACTCCGTCTTCGTCCCGAGGACACCGCTTCATACTCGCAATCACAGATCACTTCCCCAAATAGGCGGAGGCTATTTCGCTGGCAGAAGTCAAGCCTTCAAACGTGATCAGCTTCCTCAAGCATCACGTTATCTACCGCTTTGGACTGCCACGAATGATCATCCACGATAATGGTCCACAGTTTGTAAGCCACACCTTTTATCGATTTTGTGACAAACACCGAATCCAAAATATTGCTTCAACACCATACAATCCAGCGGCTAATGGTCTGGCTGAAGCATTCAATAAAACAATCATCAAGCTTCTCAAAAAGTTCGTATAATCAAACAAATACGACTGAAATGAGAAGCTCGGCGAATGCTTATGGGCATACCGTACTACAGTACGGACTGCCATCGGGAACACACCAGTCTCTCGGGTATACGGGAGTGAGGCAATCCTCCCACTGGAGACTCAAATCCCTTCACTCCGTGTCGCTCTCACCTACCGATTGACAACAGATGATAATCACCTTCGTCGATTACAAGAGTTGGAGGCCCAAGATGAGAAGCGCCTATTAGCTCAACAGCAAATCGAGCTGTACCAAGCACGTATCTCCGGAGCCTTCAACAAAAAGGTTAAAATCAGAACATTCCAAGTGGGCGATCTCGTTTTGGCAGTTCGAAGGCCGATAGTTATGACTCACAAAACCGCCGACAAGTTCCAGCCAAAGTGGGAAGGCCCGTTCATCATTGACGCTGTATTCTCCAATGGAGCTTACTGCCTCGCAAAACAAAATAGAGACTTGCTCATGTTGCCCATCAACAGTAAGTTCCTAAAGAAGTATTACGTCTGAAATGACATCCTCCAGGATATTGAGTTATGTACCCTCTGGTACCGCTGAACTCACATCCCGACTTTAAATCCTTCAGACTATTGAGTTACGTACCCTCTGGTACCACTGAACTCACATCCCGACTTCAAATCCTTCAGATTGTTGAGTTACGTACCCTCTAGTATCGCTGAACTCACATCCCGACTACAAATCGGCTAAAGTAATGAGTTACGTACCTTCTGGTACCGCTGAACTCACATCCCGACTACAAATCTTTCAAAGTGATAAGTTACGTACCCTCTGGTACCGCTGAACTCATATTCCAACTCCAAATCTCCCAGATTATCGAGTTATGTACCCGCATGTATCGCTGAACTTATACTCTGGTCACTACAAATGAATCTATATCGCGTCTTTTAGGTAGTGAGTCATGTATGAATATACCTCTGAACTTTCTTCCTAAAATAGCTCCCTCCTTATGATCCAATACCCGCACTTTCAGTGCACAAAAAGGGGAACAGATCCACAAATTTTTCGAAACAACCACGTCGATGTTACCTCTGAGTTGTTTCCCTTCCATCAAAAATGAAGCACCCCTCACATAGAACTTCCACGTCCTCATTACCTCTGAGTTGTTCTATGTACCCTCCAAGGAGCCCACTCCTGCCATGTCCTCATTACCTCTGAGTGGTAAGGCTCCATCGAAGAAACCCTCATATTTACTACGTCCTCATTACCTCTGAGTAAGTATGCCGGTTCTCTCTTGACTTATTATCCGTACCAAAAAAAAACCCCCAGGGTACGCCAAGGATAATAGTCCCACAAATGTCCTCTGTTGACCACAAATGCGGTATTAGATCCTCTAGTACATGCACCCCTTTTTCACAATCATATGCTTCTGGAACCCAGTTGTTCTGTGGCATTCGTTACCGTTACATAGAACTTCCACATCCATATTACCTCTGAGTTGTTCTATGTATCCTTATTCGAGTTCACTCCTACCATGTCCATATCACCTCTGAGTAGGAAAGCTCTACCATCAACCTCATATTTACCACGTCCATACCACCTCTGAGTAAATATGATGGTTCCCTCTCTCAACTTATTATCCGTACCTAAAACCAAGGTACGCCAAGGATGATAAGTCCATACAAAATCCCCAGCGGAAGTACCCAAACCTATCCCGTCCATGCTACCTCTGATAGGATCTCCACACCAAAACAACTCTACTTTCCATGCTTCTTATTCAAAGTATTCCAAATTTTCAATTTAAAAACTTTGAAGGGGGTCTTGTAGAAGTATGGAAAATATTGCTTTTAGTCCCACATCGGAAAGGAGAAAAAGAAAGGGCTCACTCCATTCTATAAATAGAGCCCCCTTACCTCCTTTGAAAAGGGCACCAACTTCTCTTCCCTCCTTCCAAACTTGGACTCTTCCTATTACGTACCTTCGAGTGCTAAGTCGAAGAAGTCTAGGGCAGTGCAGGCTCATCGAGCCTAGTCAGCTATCCCAACCTCTGACAATCAAGAGCGTCCCGCTAAGCGAGCCTCTGATGGAAAGTTGTACAGAACCGCCCGTGTCTAGGCCCCGACGGCAAACGGACAGGATGGTTCTCAAAAGTCCTCCAACAAAGATCGAGGGCAAGTGTGTTTACTTGCACCACATCGGGGAGCAAATATGATACCTACGCACTCGTGTGCTCGAAATATCTGGGCCCACAAAGCGAGTGCACAGGTTGATCAAGACATTCTTCATGCGAGTCATGAGACGTCCTTCATGCGGCTCGGTCATGAGACATTCCTCATGCAGCTCGGTCATGAGACGTCCTTCATGCAGCTCGGTCATGAGACATTCCTCATACGGCTCGGTCATAAGACGTTCTTCATGCAGTTCGGTTACGAGACATCTCTCATGCAGCTCGGTCATAGGACACTTTCCATGCGGCTCGGCTATGAGACGTCCCTCATGCGGCTCGATCATGAGACATTCCTCATGCAGCTCGATCATGAGACGTCCTTCATGCGGCTCGATCACAGAACCTAGGAAGCTTCATACGGCTCAAAATCCCTGGGAGCTTCATGCGGCCCAGATTTAACATGCGGCTCAAAAGCTCGAAGAGTCTTATGCAGTTCGGAAAGTCCCAGAGAGCCGCATGCGGCTCAGGAACTTTATGGGGCTCAGGAAGAGCCACGTGGCCTTAGGCGGCTCAAGACAGGCCTATTACAGCTGGCCGTAATTACTCCCTGCAGTCGGCCATTAAATGCTCTGACATAAAGTGACAGTTCTGACGGCTCTGACATAATGGAGAGACGCATCATGCTCATCAAAAGACGAGAAAATCTTCACAGCTGGCACAGTCCACCAACCCCAAAAAGCTCCCTATGCGGCTGCCACTCTCATGCGGCCGCCACCCCATGCGGCTTCTACTCCTATGCTGCTCGGATCATGGGGCCACCCCCATGCGGCCGCTACCCTCATGTGGCTCAGATGTTGGAGGCCATCCGTATACGGTTCACTTAGACCGCACTCATGCGGCTCTGCCAGACGCCCCGCTCATGACGGTTGAGACACGTGGCGGTCCTCATGACAGTTGAGACAGGTGGCGATCCTCATGACAAGTTGAGACACGTGGCTGTCTTATCCCCTCGGAGTTATGGCTGCTCGCAAATCCTGACAACCAGATTTAGTGCAATCACCATTATTACTCAGATCAAATCAAATTTGTTGTGATTAAGAAAATTGGACACGTGGCAGGAGATCCGAGCTTGTCATGACAAATTATGAAGATTCATTGCAATCAGCATTAATTGCCCATACAGATTTGGCGCAATCAAGAATCAATTGCCCAGATGTAATGCAATCAAGATTAATGGCCCAGATGATTGGCCACCGACTTTTCAAGGGGGAATCATTGTAAACCCTAATGAACACACCCCACTCCTATAAATAGCAAGGTGTCATTCCCTTGCAAAAAAAAGAGATCCAGATCCGAAAAAATATAGCGATGTGCCATTCCCTTGCAAAAAAGACTCTCTCCACCCAGCTGGACATACAGAGAGACGAAGGCACGCACAGAAGAGTCATTCCACGCATCCCGAGAGCAATTCTTCATCAGAGACAAGGCTATGTCCGATCGTCCAAGGAGTAAGGCAGAGCTGCCGTCGCTTTCCCGAGCCTCTATCGTCACCGCCAAGAATCAAAAATAAACAATCGTACTTAGATTGCTGTACCTAGGTTTTCATTCCTAGGCTTTCTTAGTATGAGCGAGTTTGTATTGTGAGTCTAAGTTCAGTCATCATATAAAATTGTTCTGTACTTTTACAATCAATGTCAAACAATCTCGAGCACCAACCTATTCCTTATCTCGAAGAAGGAGAACCCGGAGACTTTTTGCGATTTTCGTCCTATCAGTCTTTGCACCTTCACCAACAAGATCATATCGAAGATCGTAGCTTCCCGCAAGTCTAGTCTCCTTCCCAAGATCATCTTTGAGGAGCAGAGTGGTTTTGTCCGCGGTAGAAATATCTAAGATAATATCATACTGGATCAAGAGTTAATCACCTGCATGAAGCTCCCGACAAGAGAGGGCAATATTGCTATCAAACTGGACATAGAGAAAGCATTCGACAGGCTGGATTGGCAATTCATGATCTGGATTTTTAGATCTTTCAGATTCTCAGAAACTTGGACCAACATCGTGTAGAGATCGATCAGCAACTCTTGGTTTTCTACGGTCATCAACTGTCAGGCTGACGGGTTCTTCAAATCGAGCCGCAGGATTAGTTAAGGTGATCCGCTTTTCTCCACCATCTTTATCATTACGGCGGATGCCTTGAGCAGGAACCTTAATAAGATGGCTTGCTCCACTAACTTCCATCACTATTATACGGTCAGCGACTGCCCGATTATCACCAACCTGGCTTTTGCTGACGATATTCTAATATTCTTCGCCTGGGATGTTGGGTCGGTAGATGTCGTCCACGACACTCTCTAGAGATACGTCAAGTGCTCGGGCCAGAGGGTCAACCCGGATAAAAATGTCATCTATGCCTACCACAGTATTAAAAGAGAGCACGCGGCCGTTCTCTTCAACACCACCTCCTTCCCCATCAAGCATTCTCCGTTTCACTATCTTGGCTATCCCTTCCTGTACGGAAGATCCAATGCTGGCATCTTTGAGGACCTTACTATCAGTATCAGGAAAAAACTTGAAGGATGGCACAACGTTACTCTGTCCCCAGGGGGAAAGATGATCCTAATCAAGCACGTCCTCACTTCCATACCCATCTACACCCTTACGGCTTGTCCCCCCCCAAGAAAGTGCTTTCTTCGATCGAGGGCATCTTTAGCAACTTTTTTTTGGGGCACAATAACGGACACGACAAGCACCATTGGGCTAATTGGGATACCATGGCACGTCCTACCGAGGAGGGGGGCCTGGGATTCACCAAACTCTTCCATATTATTAAAGCTTTCTCTATGAAACTGTGGTGGAAACTTCGTACGGCTTAGAACTTATGGACCAGGTTCATGAAAGCCAGATACTTCAAACACATCCACCCGTCGACGGCTATTTCTAACAGGAGATCCTATGCGGCACGGCGACGCATGCTCGTCGGGTGTTCTCTAGTCGAGCCTGTGATACGTCTCCGGGTGGGAGATGGGGACTCATCGGCATTTCACGAAAGGTGGGTTGGAGACACCTTGCTTTATAGCCACTCAGAAGCCCAAAAGAACTACAAGGTCAAGGACATATGGGACGCCATTGATAACACATGAAATTGGATCAAAGTCCATGATTGGGCCGGGCCTAAAGCTGTATAGAGCATCCTCCGTTGCAGATCGACGATCGGATGCGACAACGATGATTTCCGGTGGTCGATCGAAGCCTTGGGCTCCTTCTCGGTCAGATCAGCTAGAAGAATGGTTCAAGGTACTGCGGTTCCCTTTCCTAGCATTGCACCCTTCTGGCAGACATGCATCCCCAAGAAGTGGTCCGTCGTCATTTGGAGAGCCATTCGCAAGATCCTACCAACCGATGACACGCTCAACACTATTGGCTTCAGCCTTGCATCCGCTTGCACATGTTACGCGGATCGCCAGTCAGAAACGGTGGACCACACCTTTTGCCAGGGAGACCTACCGGTCAAGGTTTGGAGTAATCTTTCCCAATACTGCAAGATAGCCCTAGGGGGCGGGTGCTTCGACTACCTAGTAAAGGCAAGGGGCTCGGCGTCCCACGGCCACCAGATCGTAGCAGCGACTACTATGTGGATAATATGGAAGAATCACAATAAGACGAGATATGAAGGACATCAGTACAACGCTGACAAACTTATTGGGAAGACCTTTAGACAATGATGCAAGAGGAGATCCCACTGTCTTCACGGCCATGCGACCTTCTGGAACTCTCTCCTATCCCTCGATTAGCCATTTTGGGTTTCCTTCCTCCCCGGCTTTTGTTAGTATACGTGTATAGGCTTCTACATTATGCGCCTTCTGGTATACTTGTACAGATTATGGCTTTTCAGCTTGATAGAATAAAATAGGGAGTGTTCTGGTAAAAAAATGAATATATATATATCTATATATATATATATATAATATATTATATATATATATATATATATATATTTTATATATATATATATATTTATATATATATATATATATTTTATATATATATATATATATTTTTTATATATATATATAAATATATATAATATATATATATATATATATATATATATATATATATATATATATATATATATATATATATATATATATATATATATATTTTATATATATATATATATTTTTTTATATATATATATTTTATATATATATATATATATATATATATATCTATATATATATATATCTATATATATCTAAATATAAATATCTTCATATATTTATATTTATATATATACTTATATATTTAAATATTTAAATATTTATATTTATATATTTATATATATATTTACATATATATTTAAATATTTAAATATTTATATTTATATATATATATATATATATATATATATATATATATATATATATATATATATATATAAATATATATATATATATATATATAGATATTTAATAGAACACTAGAATATTATTGATTTTTATTTGAGTACCAACTCAGGTTGCAATCAAAAGATCAGTTTGGAGATACAATAAAACCTTACTCAATACCCGCTTGCAACTTAGTATGATTGCATCTGACCATAGCTTTCTTTATTTGGCGCCTAACTTCATATATAAGTTGATCTTCACCATACTTGTAGCATTCATATCTCCACTTGTTTTTATTTTTCCATAGAACCCAACAAATAGCTCCCGCGGTGATCTGCTTGGCATGCTTACTGCGTCTAGTCTACATACGCTGGAGGCGTTGATCTATTGATCTTATTGCAATTGGAATGTTGTACATCACCGAATAAAAGTCCCATACAACCTGAGCCAAATTACCTTCTGACAGGATATGGTTGGTAGTCTCCAAGTCTGGGTTTGGACAACAGTGACAAGATGATGCAAGATAGAATCCGATATGTTGTATAACATCATCAGTAGGGAGTTTATGCAATAAAATGGGCCGTAACAAAATTGACCACTTAACTGGAATGCATGAACCCCATATTTGTTTAAACATATCATCAGTAACATGGTGAACTCTAATACAGTTCCATGCTAAAGTAATAGAGAATTTCCCCACTATACCTGGGGCCCAAACATAGTTCTCAGATCCTTCCTGGGTCTCAATATGAATGTCCCCGACATCTCGTCCTTTCAAAATCCTTTTCCAAATATGAGATACGAGTAATGTAGCATTGGCTTGAGAAGGAGGAGTGTTAGGGAAGTACTTAGCTCACATGAAAGACACACAAAGAGATTGAGTTGTTCTTAATTTCCACCATAACTTGATAGTGAGAGCATCCATGACATCCTGCAGATGTCTAATCCCCAGGCCACCTTCCTCAATTGAAGTATCCACCTTAGTCTACGACACCCAGGAGCGCTTATCACAACCATTCTTCGATCTCCAGAGAAAGCTTTGAAACATATCCTCCACATGCTTGATTATACTAGTAGGGGGATTACAAGCGGCCAAAGTATAAACCGGAATCGATGTAAGGACAGATTTAAGAAGGATAAGTCGCCCACCCATCGACAAGGATTTGTTGTGCCATCTACTGATTTTATATCTAATTTTAGTCACAAGATCATCAAACATATTGACATTTCTCATACCTGCCGTCATGGGAGAGCCAAGGTATGTCATACGTAGATTGTTAACAGAGAAACCAAATAAAGATTTGATCTCTATTACCCGCTCCTCCGGAATGAGCTGAGAAAGATAGATGCCAGATTTTTCTATGTTAATCTTTTGTCTCGATACCCGCTCATATTGAGTGACAATGTTCATAATCTTTTGTATAGACTTCTTTTCCCCTCCTGAGAATAAGATCACATCATCCGCATATACCAAATGGGTTATAACCGGGCAACCTCCTGGCGAGTAGTATGGAGTGAAACCAGGAGAATGTTTGAGCTTATTCAAATTGCAACTGAAACTTTCTGCCGTAATGACAAAAGAAGAGGCGAGATGGGATCCCCCTGTCTCAAGCCACATAAACCTTTGAAAAAACCCGAAGCATTCCCGTTGATCAAAGTAGAAAACTAGACATTATCCAATAGATGGAGAATCATCTTGAGCCACTCATTGCAAAAACCCATCTTCTTTAATACCTTCAAGAGGAAAGCCCAATGAACCCTGTCATACGCCTTGCTTATATCTAGCTTCAGAGCTGCATTGCCTCCCTAGTGTTTATGATGGATCATACTGATCAATTCCTGAGCTAAGACCATGTTATCAATAATCTCTCTTTCTTTGATAAACCCACTCTGCTCGGGGGAAATTAGACGAGGAAGAAAAGGAGATAATCTTCTTGCAATGAGTTTAGAAAATAATTTATTCACAAAGTTGCAAAGGCTTATAGGTCTAAAGTCCTTTATAACTTTAGGATCTGATATCTTTGGGATAGGAAGAAGATGGGTGCTAGTAATAAATCGAGGCAAGGCAAAACCATCGAAAAATAGATGTATGGCATTAAGGATATCATGTCCAACCACTTCCCAAGCTGCCCGAAAGAATCGACTAGTAAAGCCATCGGGCCCAGGAGCACTGTCTTGATCAAGACTTTTTAGGGTGTCCACTAATTCTTCCATAGTAGGCTTAGCCATAAGGTTGTTATTATCATCAATAGTAATAGTCGAAGGCACAGGATCTAAGGAATCTGAATGAGTAGTAATAGAGGATGGAATGAAAAGCTTACTATAGAAAGCATTAGCCTCCTCTTGGATGTCTTCAAGATTGTTAAAAATGCGACCATCCTTCGATTTGAGACAGTGGATCAGGAGTATATTTCTTTTAGCTGAGACACAAGAATGAAAATATTTTGTGTTTTATCATCCTCTCCATCCCACTTGACTCTTGCCTTTTGTCTCCAGATTGAATCCTCATATGTAACCCTTTGCTTGAAATAGGCTTTAGCTTCCATCCATTCTTTCCTTTTAGATGCATCCTCTTCATAAGGAAGTTCAGCAGCTATAACTCTATTTTCAGCAATTTTAACCTCCTGGAATATATCCCCAAATGTTTGATGACTCCATTTGGACAAAGCTTTCCCGACAGCAAATAACCGAAGCCCTATTCTCACCATACTGTTAGGGCTGTCAACCAACGTCCATACAGCAGGAACAACATTAAGGATCTCATCATGAGTAGTCCAGAAGTTGAGAAATCTAAACAGCTTCCTTCCTGAATCACTTTTGCTTTTAATGTTAATCAGGATCGGGCAATGATCTGATTCAGTTTTACTGAGATAAGAACATGAAGAGGAAAGAGCCCATTCATTCCACTCTCCATCTAACATCCACCTATCCAACCTGGATCCTTGTCTATGTGGGCCTTCACCACTTTTCACCAAAGTAAATCGACTACCAGAGTAATGCAGTATATGGAGACCAGCCCCAAGTTGAAAGTTCAAAAATTCGTTCATTCCAACCAGACAAGCTGAGGACCCTCCAAACTTCTCATCGGCAGAAGCAATAACATTAAAGTCACCTCTAACCATCCAAAGCAATCTAAATGTATATTGCAGATGAAGAAGCCTGTCCCATAATTCTCTTCTACCTTCCTCTTTGTTATGACCATGAACCACCGAAAAAAGGGACAGAAAATAGAAAACTGAACCAGACATAATAACACTAAGGACTTGATTATGAGAATCAACCTCCTCCATGACAATCTCTTGTCGAGCCATAATCCATATGTTTCCTTTACTGTTAGAAACAGATGACTGAAACCCTAGTTTGAGTTGGAATGAGTACAACTGTTGAGGAGAAACTTTAGGCTCTAAGATAGCCAGAATCAAAATTTTGTGAATGCGACACAGGGACTTAATTCTTTTACAAGTCATTTTTGCAGCTACTCCTCTAACATTCCACATAAGAATGTTAAATATTATGGGATGAAGAGGGGGGGTGAGTTGATTGACCTTTTGACGTCGATCTGGCGTGTCCAGGTTCAGCTGGCAGTGCATAAACATTCTTATTTCCCTACCCTTTCTAGGCCTTTCTTCTTGTCCTCCATGGTTCTCTTCTTCTTCTTCTACGACGTCAACCTAGTTCTTCAATATTTCTTCTTCTTCAGGAATGGAATGATCAGAGAAGTTGTCCTCCTTATTTTCAGTATTATCAGGGACATTCTTTTCTGTCTGTATAGCTTTTCCCCAGTCTCCTTCAATAGTAGTGTCCTTTTCCGCTAATGGCTTAGCATCAGCTACTAGGCCTTCATCCATTAACCCTGGAACTGGATTTGATGGCTCTGTCATATCATTGGGGCTTGGGGATGTCTCGTTGGGGCTCGAGGAGCCGTCACCAACCTCCACTGCCTTGTCTTCATTGTTGTTCACGTCTACCAAGGACGTCAGCCTCTCATTTATATTCAGGGATGATCGCTCATTAATATTAGTGTCATTCAATTCATTGGCTGGCTCATCTTGAATTAAGAGACCCTTTCCTTTATCATCAGGATCTGTGGAGGGATCCACCTCCTTTGAATGATCCTTTGGTAGCTGTTTGTCTTTCTGAGCTTTACAATCCTCTTTTGTGTGTCCTTGATGAAAGCAAGCGGAGCAATATTTAGGTTGGTGCTCATATTCTATACGCTGAGCATAAGTTCGTCCTTAAGGCAAGCAAATACGGATTGTAGAAGCATGGAATTTTAGGCGCACCTATAGGCTAGAATTCTTATGCACCTAACACTACATGTGCCAGGGAGCTCAAACGAAGTACTTGGCACAGCAAGACAGCAAAAGTATAGACATCAAAAGGATTTTTATTTCATATAAAAGTCTATTACATGTCTAAAAAGGCTTTACAAAGGAGAATTTCTACAAAAGAAAAATCCTAAGACTATAGCCAGGCGCAACAAACTGCCATGCGCCTCCTGACCGGCGCATCATCAGTCAGCCGCATCACTTAAGCGTCTCAGTCAGGCATATTTTTAGCGTCTCAGTTTGGCGCGTCTCTTCAGCATCTCAGTTAGGCGCATCCCTTCAGCGTCTCAGTCATGCGCATCATGAAGTCTCAGCATATGCGCTCCACTTTGACCCGATCAAGTGCTTCGACTAATGAAGCATTTATTGAGCAGAACGAGGGCGGGCGACCAACCCCACCCTAGCTGGAGGAAGAGCTCTCCAAAGCCCAAGGAAAAGGAGATTACCGCAATCGATCCGCGGCTAAAGGAGCAGCTTTCAATACAACCAGAATGGGCAACACCCCAGTCTAGCAGGAGGAAGAGCTCTCCAAAGCCCAAGGCATAAACTCGATAAAGAATAAGCTTGCAAAAACTAGGCTATATTAGCATCATTAGTTAAAATGGTAAATACATAGGCACGAGAGATTAAGATTTAAAGAAGGTAGAATGATTCTAAGTCATACAGTCGTCCTATAGTCTTCTGGTCCAAGTCCTTGGTTGGCTAGACGGGTTAGGTCCTCTAGATTATAGGATCTAAATAAGCTTGCTAATATAGGTCACTAGGTCAAGAGGTTGCTGGTTCATAAGGTATTCTACCCAACTTAAAGAATTAAACTAATGGTGTTTTGGGACAATTATCTAGTAGGGTCAATCTCTAGCAAGCACAAAGGGAAGATAGGAATAGGGATGGAAGGAAGCAAGCAAGATGCAATTGATGAGTCAAACGGTAGATAAAATCAAGGAAAGAGGTCAAGTATGTGGATGAGATCCTAAACTTCTAATCCTATACGCAGGCTTGCTTGGTACGGTAAAGTAACCAAACAATTTATCTTGACCTGCATGGGCCACCACAAAAACATATAACGTCCCAGTCCCAAAATACGTAGGGCTAGGAACGTAGACATGCCAGTTGTATTCATACGAAGTATACTCCAATATATGGAACCCTCGTATGAATACATAAGCTGTAGAATACAGTAGAACCATAACTAATCTCATCCACACAAAATAAATGATGAAAGATATCATATAATGATAAAGAATTGTCTTGATACAATAAGTTGGGCGGAGACAAATCCACTACCAATAAGTAAAGGAAAAATACATAAGAAAAGATATGAATTTGGCGAGCGAAGCAAAGACAATCCAAGCGAAATCATCCTCGAAGAAATAGAGCAGATTACGGCTAGAGCTAAAGCACCTGCGAAAGACAATAACACACACCTGGCAAGACAACCAGGTCCTCAGAGGGACGTAACAAGACACATAATATCATGCCATAAACTGAATAAAGTTAGCTCAACAGAAAAGTATATATGACTACACAAATAAAGGTCCTTAACTATTCTAGGTGAAAATGCAATTTGAAGACAACGTTCCACACAAGGGCTTCCGAAGCTAGAAACACGGCACGTTAGCGTTTCAACCAAGGCACTAGTGGCGTCTAGAGAAAAGTAAATGCACGGCCCATTAGCACTCGAACGAGAACTAAGGGGCGTCTAGAGAAAAATAAATGCACGGCCACTAGATTCTTGGGTGAGTCATTAACGGCAGCTAGAGGAAAGTAAATGCACGGCACATTTGTGTTTCAACCGAGGCACTAGTGGCATCTAGAGAAAAGTAAATAAATGCACGGCCACTAGTCTCTCGACTGAGTCACAAATGGCATCCAGAGAAAAGTAAAGGTGTGAAAGCCCATGCGCCTAATAACTGTCTTCACCCTCCCCATGCACTACTCGTGCTGAATCCACATCATGACATTCCTAATAACTGCTAAGTCGCTAAGTCTTCTTGACAACCATAACTATTTAGCAGTTATTTGCCTATCGCACGGTATGTGCGCACCGATGGCCAGTCGATACGTACGTCCGAGATCTATATAAGACTCGTGACTCGTGATACACAAGTGTCGGGCCAATGAATGCGATGCAAACAGAGATGGTCCCTTAACTCTATGCCATGTGCAACTAAATATAATAATTTGCAAGTACAATTTATATTTTCTAGAATAAGTAAAAAAATATGCATGATATTGAGCAAGAAATTAAACAGTAAAGGCAAGGTGTCTTGCCTGGTAGTACGCCTGGTGTGCTGCAATGATCGTTGTGGCATGAACTGCGACTTTGGTGTAACAACTACACAAGGGGACCTCTGATGGTGACACGGTCGGTTCCATTAGGTCCAGAAGGGTCAATTTAGTTAGGGCGGACATGAGGATGTACCAAATTTGTAAAGGACGAGGATTATGGCTAGTCGAGGTGAGAGACGATAATCGAAGGAAATTGTTAAATATGAATATATAACTTTTTAGGAATATTTATAATGTTAGAAAACTAAAAATATTTTAGATGAGTATAAAATAAATCATTTTAGACCCAAAAATTCTAATTTTGTCCAAATATAAATTTTAAGTCAAAACTACATTTGAAAAATAAATATAATAGTATATTAATATTTTTAAATCAAAAATTATAGAATACCATGAAAGTATAATTAATTGAGATATTATAATATATAAATTAATAACCAATACGATATTAACATTAGTAAAACCGGGTGATAATAATAATAATAAAATAGCAGATACTAAAGAAGGAGAAAACAACATAAAACTAAACAAAAACAAACAAACAAAAATAATAGTAATAATAATGATAATAATAATAATATTAATAATGAAATATCAGTACTAATGGTAACAATAATATTAATAATGATGATTATATTGAGAATAATTAAAAATAATAATTCAGTATAATTGGAATATAATAATAATAATAATAATAATAATAATATTAATAATAATAAAAAGATGATGATATTAACAACCATATAATTAACCAAAGAAGACAAAACAAAACAAATAACAAAACAAAAAAATTAAAATAAAATGAAATTACAAATAAAAAAACGTACTGTTTGGGGGGGGTTCTCCTCTAAAGAGGAGACCAACCAACGAAAGAAAAAAATATAAGCCAAAAGTCTAAGAGGGGAAGAGAGAGAGAGAGAGAGATTGGGAGAGATGAGAGAGTCGAGAGGGATCGAGAGAGGCGGTGGGCTGATCGGAGAAGGGAGGAAGAAGACGGGGCGGACGGCGGTCGGGAGAAGCGGTCGGCGGAAGAGTGGAGCCGGGCGGCGCGGCGGGGCAAGGCGATCGCCGGCGGTTTGCGCTGGAAGAAGACGGAGGGTTTGCGGAGGCGGGGGTTCAAGTCGGCGGGGTGGTTCGCCGGCGGCGGAGAAAAGGGTTTGAGCGGGAAGAGGCGGTGGGTCGGCGGAGCTGCGGGAAGGTGCGCGCTCGGCGCTGGACGCGGCGGTTGGGAAACTCGTCGGAGGGGTCGAATATGGGGGTTGCCGTATGCTGGCGGTGGGAGGCCTTGCTATTAGGCCCTGACCTAGGGCGGTGGGTCACGACAACGCTGTCGGGCGGTTGCGGATTTGGAGGCGAGGATGGCCGCGTCAACACGACGGATGGCAACGGCGAGAGCGGGGCGCTCACCGGCCTGGCCACGAGCGGAGGGCTCGACATCGAGGTTAGTAGGTCGTGGGGTTTATGGTTTTATTTGAGGGGTGATGGTGGTTACGTCGCTAGCGGGTTCGGGTTTTAGTTGTCTGGGAGGAGACGATGGCAGTACGGTGGTGGTAGGCCGGAGTTGGCCGGAAAGCGGGGGTGAGTAATTTGATGGTAATAATGTTGGTTTGCTGTGGTGGCGGGTGGCCAAGGGCGAGTCTGGTGGACGGGCGATGATGGGTGCCGTTACAGGGGCGACACGTCGAGGGGTCATCGAAATTCTGGCCCTTGACTAGGACAGGAAAGAGGGTGGTTGGAAAAAAGGAGCAGGCGCACGCCGAGGGTTAAAGCTGGAAGGCTCGGGGGAAGTTTGTTGTGGAAGTCCACCGCTGCTGGTTGGTTGCGGCGAGGTACAGGAGCTGGTAGTGATGGATGGCACGGGAGGCTGGCCAGGGATGGTCTGAGTCGGAAGGTCGGGTGGACACGGGATGGAAGTCATGGGGGGTTGGATTGTGTCCTGCGTGGCACGGGGACAAAGTTGTGTCCGGCATGTCGGACACGGAGAAGATCTATGTATTTGTAATAAAAAATTATAGTGGATGGGAAGGGGGCACGGACACGATACACGAATTTTGGGTTTGTGGACATTTGTGGATGTGTGTAATTTATGGAGGAGTACCTGTCTATTTATAGGATGTGGAAATTCCCATTGGATAAAGATTAGGATATTTAAAACCCAAAGTAGATAATTCTCTACTTAATTTAAAACAATGAATTCAAATCCAAATCCAATACAAGTTAAATTTTAATTCTAATTAATTTTTAGTTTTAAAGAAAAAACGAATAGGATAAATCAAAATTCAAATATTTAACTATTTAAATAAATGCATAAATTCAAATCAAGATTTAAAATGGTCACAAAATTTTCAAATATATTTTCCAAAAATACCAATAATAATAATTTCGAAAATAATAAATTTTTTGGATAATAAAATATTAATATTAATAATTTCGAAAATTACACTAATAAAATATTTATGCAATATAGGTACGCACTAAAAATATTATTTATTATTAATAATTGTATAAACGAAAGCCTTTGTGTAAATAAAATAATGAACTTGAAAATTTTAGTACGATAGCTAAATAATTATTATGTATAATATTTTGAAATCATAAAAATAGAAAAAAAGTATTTTTCAAAAATATGTACGCTCGCACATAATCGCACTCGTCGAGCAAATTTAAAAAATAAAATTTCGTGCGCGACGTATATTACGACTAAACGACGTACAATACAAAAATTTAAATCAGTACTAAATTAAAAAAAAGTAGAAAATTTAGGGGTTTTACATCCTACCCAACTTAAAAGAATTTTGTCCTCGAAATTAAGAATTAGGAGGGGGTGAGAAGACACAAGAGGGTATCGATGGGGAACAATCGAATACAAAATCATGTCATAAGAAATCGCGATCTAGATCGTAGAAAACATTACGGTATGGTCTGAATCGATATGAAGGCTTAGAGGAAGTTCTTGTACAACGCTTTCGTTCTTCTAAAATAGGGTGAAGGCGAAAGCAATATAGAGTTCGAAGGAGGTGTTATTGAATACGAATACGTGATTCAAGGACGATCGAATAATTTTAAAGGAATTGTCAAGGCATTCGTGGATGAGATTCTAGAGGACAAGTTTAGCTATGTCCCCATCCACGTAGACGATAGATAAAAGCGAACCAATGTGCACTTGGTTGATCAGACCATTATGCACCGGTTTCGATTAGACAACATGCTAGTGAGCGCTCAATAGCATATGTCATGAACAAACTCGATAAAGAATAAGCTTGCAAAAACTAGGCTACATTAGCATCATTAGTTAAAATAGTAAATACATAGGCACGAGAGATTAAGATTTAAAGAAGGTAGAATGATTCTAAGTCATACAGTCGTCCTATAGTCTTCTGGTCCAAGTCCTTGGTTGGCTAGACGGGTTAGGTCCTCTAGATTATAGGATCTAAATAAGCTTGCTAATATAGGTCACTAGGTCAAGAGGTTGCTGGTTCATAAGGTATTCTACCCAACTTAAAGAATTAAACTAATGGTGTTTTGGGACAATTATCTAGTAGGGTCAATCTCTAGCAAGCACGAAGGGAAGATAGGAATAGGGATGGAAGGAAGCAAGCAAGATGCAATTGATGAGTCAAACGTTAGATAAAATCAAGGAAAGAGGTTAAGTATGTGGATGAGATCCTAAACTTCTAATCCTATACGCAGGCTTGCTTGGTACGTTAAAGTAACCAAACAATTTATCTTGACCTGCATGGGCCACCACAAAAACATGTAATGTCCCAGTCCCAAAATACGTAGGACTAGAAACGTAGACATGCCAGCTGTATTTATACGAAGTATACTCCAATATATGGAACCCTCGTATGAATACATAAGCTGTAGAATGCAGTAGAACCATAACTAATCTCATCCACACAAAATAAATAATAAAAGATATCATATAATGATAAAGAATTGTCTTGATACAATAAGTTGGGCGGAGACAAATCCACTACCAACAAGTAAAGGAAAAATACATAAGAAAAGATATGAATTTGGCGAGCGAAGCGAAGACAATCCAAGCGAAATCATCCTCGAAGAAATAGAGCGGATTACGGCTAGAGCTAAAGCACCTGCGAAAGACAATAACACACACCTGGCAAGACAACCAGGTCCTCAGAGGGACATAACAAGACACATAATATCATGCCATAAACTGAATAAAGTAAGCTCAACAGAAAAGTATATGTGACTACACAAATAAAGGTCCTTAACCATTCTAGGTGAAAATGCAATTTGAAGACAACGTTCCACACAAGGGCTCCCGAAGCTAGAAACACGGCACGTTAGCGTTTCAACCAAGGCACTAGTGGCGTCTAGAGAAAAGTAAATGCACGGCCCATTAGCACTCGAACGAGAACTAAGGGGCGTCTAGAGAAAAATAAATGCACGACCACTAGCTTCTTGGGTGAGTCACTAACGACAGCTAGAGGAAAGTAAATGCACGGCACATTTGTGTTTCAACCGAGGCACTAGTGGCATCTAGAGAAAAGTAAATAAATGCACGGCCACTAGTCTCTCGACTGAGTCACAAATGGCATCCAGAGAAAAGTAATGGTGTGAAAGCCCATGCGCCTAATAACTGTCTTCACCCTCCCCATGCACTACTCGTGCTGAATCCACATCACGACATTCCTAATAACTGCTAAGTCGCTAAGTCTTCTAGACAACCATAACTATTTAGCAGTTATTTGCCTATCGCACGGCATGTGCGCACCGATGGCCAGTCGATACGTACGTCCGAGATCTATATGAGACTCGTGACTCGTGATACACAAGTGTCGGGCCAATGAATGCGACACAAACAGAGGTGGTCCCTTAACTCTATGCCATGTGCAACTAAATATAATAATTTGCAAGTACAATTTATATTTTCTAGAATTAGTAAAAAAACATGCATGATATTGAGCAAGAAATTAAACAGTAAAGGCAAGGTGTCTTGTCTGGTAGTACGCCTAGTGTGCTGCAATGATCGTTGTGGCATGAACTGCGACTTTGGTGTAATAACTACACAAGGGGACCTCTGATGGTGACACGGTCGGTTCCATTGGTTCCAGAAGGGTCAATTTAGTTAGGGCGGACATGAGGACATACCAAATTTGTAAAGGTCGAAGATTATGGCTAGTCGAGGTGAGAGACGATAATCGAAGAAAATTGTTAAATATGAATATATAACTTTTTAGGAATATTTATAATGTTAGAAAACTAAAAATATTTTAGATGAGTATAAAATAAATCATTTTAGACCCAAAAATCCTAATTTTGTCCAAATATAAATTTTAAGTCAAAACTACATTTGAAAAATAAATAGAATACTATAATAATATTTTTAAATCAAAAATTATAGAATACCATGAAAATATAATTAATTGATATATTATAATATATAAATTAATAACCAATACGATATTAATATTAGTAAAACCGGTGATAATAATAATAATAAAATAGTAGATACTAAAGAAGGAGAAAACAACATAAAACTAAACAAAAACAAACAAACAAAAATAATAGTAATAATAATGATAATAATAATAATAATAATATTAATAATGAAATATCAGTACTAATGGTAACAATAATATTAATAATGATGATTATATTGAGAATAATTAAAAATAATAATTCAGTATAATTGGAATATAATAATAATAATAATAATAATAATAATAATAATAATAATAATAATAAAAAGATGATGATATTAACAACCATATAATTAACCAAAGAAGACAAAACAAAACAACTAATAAAACAAAAAAATAAAATAAAATGAAATTACAAATAAAAAATGTACTGTTTGGGGGGGGGGGGGGGGGTTCTCCTCTAAAGAGGAGACCAACCAACGAAAGAAAAAGAAAAAAAAAGCCAAAAGTCTAAGAGGGGAAGAGAGAGAGAGAGAGATTGGGAGAGATGAGAGAGTGGAGAGGGATCGAAAGAGGCGGTGGGCTGATCGGAGAAGGGAGGAAGAAGACGGGGCAGACGGCGGTCGGGAGGAGCGGTCGGCGGAAGAGTGGAGCCGGGCGGCGCGGCGGGCAAGGCGGTCGCCGGCAGTTTGTGCTGGAGGAAGATGGAGGGTTTGCGGAGGCGGGGGTTCAAGTCGGCGGGGTGGTTCGTCGGCGGCGGAGAAAAGGGTTTGAGCGGGAAGAGGCGGTGGGTCGGCGGAGTTGTGGGGCGGTGCGCGCTCGGCGCTGGACGCGGCAGTTGGGAAACTCGCTGGAGGGGTCGAGTATGGGGGTTACCGTATGCTGGCGGTGGAAGGCCTTGCTATTAGGCCCTGACCTAGGGCGGTGGGTCACGACAACGCTGCCGGGCAGTTGCGGATCTGGAGGCGAGGATGGCCGCGTCAACACGAAGGATGGCGACGACGAAAGCGGGCGCTCACCGGCCTGGCCACGAGCGGAGGGCTCGACATCGAGGTTAGTAGGTCATGGGGTTTATGGTTTTATTTGGGGGGTGATGGTGGTTACGTCGCTAGCGGGTTCGGGTTTTAGTTGTCTGGGAGGAGACGATGGCAGTACGGTGGTGGTAGGCCGGAGTTGGCCGGAAAGCGGGGGTGAGTAATTTGATGGTAATGATGTTGGTTTGCTGTGGTGGCGGGTGGCCAAGGGCGAGTCTGGTTGACGGGCGATGATGGGTGCCGTTACAGGGGCAACACGTCGAGGGGTCGTCGGAAGTCTGGCCCTTGACTAAGATAGGAAAGAGGGTGGTTGGGAGAAAGGAGCAGGCGCACGCCGAGGGTTGAAGCTGGAAGGCTCGGGGGAAGTTTGTTGTGGAAGTCCACCGCCGCTGGTTGGTTGCGGCGAGGTACAGGAGCTGGTGGTGATGGATGGCACGGGAGGCTGGCCAGGGATGGTCTGAGTCGGAAGGTCGGGTGGACACGGGATGGAAGTCATGGGGGGTTGGATTGTGTCCTGCGTGGCACGGGGACAAAGTTGTGTCCGGCATGTCGGACACGGAGAAGATCTATGTATTTGTAATAGAAAAATTATAGTGGATGGGAAGGGGGCACGGACACGATGCACGAATTTTGGGTTTGTGGACATTTGTGGATGTGTGTAATTTATGGAGGAGTACCTGCCTATTTATAGGATGTGGGAATTCCCATTGGATAAAGATTAGGATATTTAAAACCCAAAGTAGATAATTCTCTACTTAATTTAAAACAATGAATTCAAATCCAAATCCAATACAAATTAAATTTTAATTCTAATTAGTTTTTAGTTTAAAAAAAAAAGAATAGGATAAATCAAAATTCAAATATTTAACTATTTAAATAAATACATAAATTCAAATCAAGATTTAAAATGGTCACAAAATTTTCAAATATATTTTCCAAAAATACCAATAATAATAAATTCGAAAATAACAAATTTTTTGGATAATAAAATATTAATATTAATAATTTCAAAAATTACACTAATAAAATATTTATGTAATATAGGTACGCACTAAAAATATTATTTATTATTAATAATTGTATAAACGAAAGCCTTTGTGTAAATAAAATAAATAAAATAATGAACTTGAAAATTTTAGTACGATAGCTAAATAATTATTATGTATAATATTTTGAAATCATAAAAATAGAAAAAAGTAGTTTTTAAAAATATGTACGCTCGCACATAATCGCACTCGTCGAGCAAATTTGAAAAATAAAATTTCGTGCGCGACGTATATTATGACTACACGACGTACAATACAAAAATTTAAATCAGTACTAAATTAAAAAAAATAGTAGAAAATTTAGGGGTTTTACACATTCTATCAGATTACTCTCTACCAAATCCGAGATCTTTGAGCTACGGAAACACGCCACGTGTCCTTTGACTCAATTCAGCCTATGAAGGGGTGCTAATCACCCAAGATCTCAGCAACAAAAAGATTCTCTTCCCTGCTACGTGCCAGCCCACAAAAGCAGCATGAAGAATTCAACCCACAAATGATGGTGCATCATCCATCCGCCTTCCACAGCTTCAACCACGTGGCGTCCCCACGTACAGATGCATCCTACATATGCGCGCATGAGCAGCCAGCCTGTAAGCTATAAATAGAGGGATCATTTCCTTCTTCCAGACACACAGAACAAACAGAGACCTACATACGCATACAGAGAGAGACAGATATAGACACTCAATGCCTTCTTCCTTTCTGCAAGCTCCAGCACCCAGAGCAACTGAGACCTTCAGAGACCGAGAACCGTCGTCAGATCATCAACGGAGTCAACGCATTACCACTCGCTCCATCGACACAGGGACCCTGATAAACAAAAGTGTACTCCTAGGACTACATCTAAGTCCTACATTGTAACACTGTTCTGTTTGTAATTGAAATTGCAATCAAAAGCTTTTAATGACAAACAAGCTGGCGACTCTGCTGGGGACCTCTTTCTCCTCCGCCGAGAAAGCTGTGTCACAATCTGACGATGTGAAGGTGGGCTCCTCCCATAAGACGCTGGTCGTACGCCTCAATTAACAGGCGTATGAGGAGTTCATCTCTGAAGGTAGTACGAGTCCTTCGAAGCGGCTGCAGAAGCCGAAGAAGACTCGCCAAGTATGTGTGCGCAAGGTCGACGCCCCTGGCACCACCACCGAAGGGGATGCACCGATGCAGCCTACCCTTCCCGCTGACGTCCTCAGCAGCCAAGATGCATCCACCGGTACAGCACATCTCTCGGGGAAACGTGGGGCTGACCACATTCCCCAGCCATCTTTCTCTCAGACGAGGAAGATGCGTCGACAGAGCAGGGGCGCAGCTATCACCCTGCACATTAACTCTGATGCGCCACAGAAGGCCTCTGTCTTTGTCAGTACTATGCGCCCCAGCGGACTGGTACGAAAAAGTCCAAGGTGGCATGGGCTATACACCTCGAACGTGCTATGCCAGCAGTGAGCCAGAGGCATGCGCTCACAATCATGCGCGCTGCCAATGGTAAACTACACAAGGTTGACTCGGGTGCTTATGCACCACGAACGAGACAACCTTCAAAGTCCTTATCACACTTGGGCGCATCTGCAGCGTTCGCAACCAAGTCGTGCAAGGCAAACTCAGTGATCTTGAACCCCCGTACCTACATTGGTTGTACGTCTGAGGCTGGTTCAAGTCACTTCAAATGTTGCTCCCCCACTATTGATCTGGGTGCATCTTTTGCGTTGGATCAGGAGGTGCAGCTTTCACCTGACCACCCCGACGCTTGGCCTTGCCATGCGCCTGATGGGGGTGTGAAGGTGGCACTCTCCTCCAACAATCTGCGCAATGTGATCACTCACAAATGCCGATCAGGAGAGTCAACTGACAAGCACGATGTGCCCCTCACAGGGCACACCTGTGCTATAGTCACCATCAACTGTTGTTACAAGACAGCAGTCCCACCAAGGTAGTCGGTGTTCCAACGGCTGCAATCATCAACACCCCTCCAACGTCGACTCGAGAAAAAGGTGTTAACTGAAGAGGAGCCAGAACTAAAGTTGCTTCTTGCAACGAAGTCTCCAACTCCCCATCAATTTGAAAGGCAACTGGCAACTCCTCGACCAAGAGCCAGCCAAGGAAAATAAAGTTGACTGTCCGGTCCTCAAGAGTGTTTGAGGGCACTCGGGGGAGAAAGAAGATCTCAGAGGATGCTAGGGATAGTCAAGCCCTTGATATCCTCTAGGACATAGCTGGGGGTAGTCAGGCCCTTGCGGATCTTCATCCCAAAGATGAAGTCAGCCTCCCGAACATAGCTGGGGGTAGTCAAGCCCCTGTGGATCTTCAGCCCGAAGACGAAGACATCCTCCAAAACATAATTGGGGGTAGCCAAGACGAAGCTCCGGGGGAAGCTCCTCTTCTACAAGAGAGCGATACCGAAAGTGAGGCTTCAACCGATCCATCCACTTCTAGTCACGTCATGACAGTATACATGACGGGAGGTGGTGATGCAAAGTCAGATGCGCCACCAGCATATCTCGTTCAATACATGGATACCTTGGAGGGAGGACTCAAAACCCTCTCTACCTCCATGCAGACACTGACTCAAGCAGTGTTCGAGATACGATCAGCTTTGGCCAGAGCATCTTCCACCAATCCAGACCCGGGAGTCAACGGGGAATCATGTGTGCCCCTTCAACGGGCATCCTTGAATATCGATTGCCGTGAAGCACCGCGTGTGTCGGAACCTTCAAATGTACAGCTCCAGACTATACCACCATCTCTGACTCCCATTTCCACAGAATACATGGTGAAGATGATCAGGGACTTACATGAGCACTTCGAATCGAAGAATAGACAGGAGAAGCGCCAGAAGATGGGGATCCCACAGCCATACCCCCTCGAATAGAACAAAGTGGTTAATCCTTCCAAGTATAAACCACAAACATTGATGCCATATGACGGGAAGGACTCTCCACGCCGTTATCTGACGTACTTACAGTCTCAAACGGGACATCTCCCGAAGGAAAATGCGCTACTCACCAGCCTGTTTGTCGGGGCACTGAAAGGAGTGGCTTACGACTGGTACTGCAGTGTCCCCGACAACTCTATATCCTCCTTCGACGACTTGACACGTCTCTTCCTTGATCGTTTCTACGACGGAGGGAAAGACATGACAATGGCGTCCCTGATAGAGGTGAGTCAGAAGGAGAAGGAGACGGTTCGAGCATTCATCGAACGTTTCCGACAAGCCTGTTTCAGACTACCCTCGGGTATGCCAGAACATGCACTCCTCTCCTCCTGCAGCATGAACATGCTTCCTGCGATCAAGCTCTGGCTCAACTCCACTCCTCCTTCCGATTGGAGTTCATTGATTACTGAGGCCGAAGCAGCTGAAAAGAAGGCATCCAATGCTCGCCTTCTGGGAGTCAGTTTTCCTGCTTTTAAAGACAAGGGAAAATGTCCTGCTGCCAACAAACCTGGACGTGAGACAAAGGGGAAGCAGGCGCTGACTGTCAATGCCTCCAAAGGTTCACAAGCACCTACTCAGAAGCCTCCGCTTGCGCCGAGGCCAAAGGAGGTCTATTCTTTCAACGACGAAGACACCTTGCAACTCTTTGAGATGCTGAAGCAGGGTGACAAGATCAAATTACAGGACCCGAAGCATCCCGATGAGGTTGGGAGAGAGGAAAATCCGAAGTACTGTCACTACCATCGATTTGTCGGACACCCAACTCAGGACTGCTACGTCCTTAAGAACTACATCCAGCGCATGATTAATGTGAATGTTATCTTCGTCGACTATGAGGAGAAGACAGTCTCGGCCAACCTGGTATTGCTCCAATTCGGCACCTTGTCGCCAACCATAACACAAGATGGCGTCGTCCCCATCCCAAAGACGACAATGGAGGTGGTCAACCTAACACCTACTCTTGATAACATGAGTGGACTCATCCCACTCACCACATCTCGGGGAGAGGTCTTATGGGTTCACCCCGATCTCGTCTCCGAGGTTACTCAACCGGGGGTATGCTCTACCTCCAAAGCTAAGGACAAGGAAATCAAGTCTTGCCGTATGGTCTCTTCCTCTGCGGAGGAGGCTCTTCCTGTACAAACATGTTCGTAGCTGAACGTCCAACCCGACGAAGCTGCCGTCGAGGCGGTGCCTCCCTGCACTGCCCTTGCTGCCGAAGAAGGAGGTCCATCTAAACCTCCAGCAGTCAATAAACAGAAGCACGTAGAGGCCCGTTTCGACAAGCCTTTGCGAAAGAAAAATGCTTCGGGGCTATCCAAGCCCCACAACTTCGACATACTGGCACAACTTGCCGGTACTCCTCCCCGTTTGTCACTGTTCGAACTCCTTCGTCTTTCCAAAGACACCCGTGAAGCTCTCTGTGAAGCCTTGAAGGATACTGAGTCCTTCATCAGTCAGGTCAAGCAGCCTGAGGATCTCCCGACCATATGTGCACACTGCCATTGTGCGGATGAGTTCATCCCTAACATAACCTTCACCCAACAGGACATGCTGCTCAAGCACAACCGGCACAATAGGCTACTTTACTACATAGGGTATGTAGGTTCTGTCAAGGTGAAGCGGATTCAGATTGATCCAGGGTCTTCGCTCAGCATCATCCCTAGGACTCTGTTGTCAATACTGGGGATTCCGATGTACCGTCTGGCGCCTTCTAACACTACAATCAGCGGCTTCAATGCTAGCAAAAGTGAATCTCTTGGCAAAATACGGCTGAAGTGTCATATCGGTAACCTCCGAACCGAGGTGACTTGCTATGTCGTGGACGCTGACGTCAACTACAACCTCCTACTGGGTCATCCGTGGCTGCATGAATACATGGTGGTGCCATCTACACTCCACCAATATATGAAGTACGTGTCCACTAATGACATCATCCGGACAGAGTTCGTTGACATTGACCCTTTCAAGGGGGTCGAAGCCTACTTCACCGATGCTAGCTTATACAAGTTGCTCGATGAAGGGGAAGCCAATGATGCTGATGATGAAGCAGAAACAGTGGCAGAGCCGGACATGGAGCCAGAGATGATTTCCGACGCTCCTTTAAAAATTCGACTCAAAGGAAAACCGCCACAGATGCTGCCTCCCATGACCATCAAGCTACCTGAAAAAGCACCGACTTCTCTAGGTAGAGCACCTACTGAAGCTCCCTTGAAAATACGGCTCAAGGGAAAACCTCCTCAGACGTCGGCTCCCCTTATGGTAAAACTACAGGGGAAGGCACCTGTCATCGAAGGTGCAGTCGAGGCACCCCTGAAGGTTCGTCTTAAAGTCAAGCCTCCGCAATCATCCAAGCTGCAAGAGAAGGCCCACACAGCCCTCTCGGATCCCAAGGATAAATTTGCAATGGACTCTCCCGAACCAGCCCCAGTGCTCACAGATGAAGAGCTAGAAGAGTACATATCTGCTGATATAGATGCACCTTCTCTTGATAATGTAATCCCGCAGGACAAAATCTCGTGCTTTATCAATAATAGAGTGTCTTTCAATTATTCCACTCTTCCATATTAGAATGCCATGTATACACTAGAAAATGCTCTACGGTCGTTACAAACACAAATAACGACCGTCAATCATGTAAATCGAGGAGTCCCGTCCTAAGGAGTCTGTTTTATAGTCCCACCGCGGATTCGGGATGAAGAACCTATCATCTTCGGCAAAGTCGAGCATCATCAAGACCTCCAGCCACTCGAGCCAGAACCCGATATCGGCAGAATACAAGTCTATCGGTACACAGACAAGGCAAAGTACCTCATCCAAAAAATAGGTTATGACCTGAAAAGCAACAAAGGCCTAAACTACGACAAGGGTCGACGTCTTCCCCTCCGGCTCCTAACACCTAAAGGAAAGTCGCAGGACTACTATCATCCTAGTCGACGGGGGTTGGGCTATGTCACGCTGCCGGCAACTCCAAAAAGTTCGAAAGTAGAAGAAGTGGAACACTCTCATTCGTCCGAAGCATCAACTTGGGATTCCAATACCAGTATCGGCTCAGTCCTCAAGAAGGTGCTATCAGTCAACATGGCATCTGCACAATCTCAAGAGGATGAAGGCGATGATCAAACGCCAGAATTCTTTAAGGAAGTACCCTGGGCTCAACGCCTAGGAGCACATTGGGAGTCTCGTTTTGAGTTACGTGAACCCCCCACCGAAGACGAGGTTGAACAAGTTGACCTTGGGGATGGATTTCCTTTCAAGCCTATCTTCATCAGCAAAAGTCTAAAGGGGGAGAAGACCGGGAGTCTTTGGTTCAATTAGCCAAAGAATATATCGACGTCTTCACCTGGAGCTACGAAGATATGACGGGACTTGATCTCCATATCGTAATGCATAGACTTAACATCTTGCCTGATGCTAAGCCTGTAAAGAAACAACAACGACACTTTCCTCCTGACATCATGAATGCTGTCGATCTATAAGTGGACAAATTCCTGAGCAGCGGGTTCATCCGTGAAGAGCAACATCCGGAATGGGTGGCCAATGTCGTCCCTGTCACTAAGAAGAATGGGAAGATACGAGTCTGCATCGACTTTAGGGATCTTAATACTGCTTGCCCGAAGGACGAATTCCTGCTTCCAATCACTGACGTGATGATCGACAATACATGTGGCTTCGAATGCATGTCTTTTATGGACGGGTATTCGGGCTAAAATCAGATCAAAATGTTCCCCGACGATGCAAAAGACACGTCATTTTGGACTCCGAAGGGTGTTTTCTGCTATATAGTGATGCCCTTTGGCTTGAAGAACGCTGGTGCTACATACCAACGAGCTATGAGTACCATCTTCCGTCAACATCTTCATAAGACAGTTGAATGCTATGTTGATGACATCGTAGTCAAGAGCCGTCTCAAAGGTGATCACCTACAAGACCTAAAGACAGTCTTCGATCTCATGTGAGCGCATCAACTCAAGATGAACCCCGTTAAATCCTTCCTCGGAGTTTCTAGCAAAAAGTTCTTGGGCTTTATTATCACGGCAGAAGGCATTCATGTCGATCCTGTAACGCCCCAGTCCCAAAATAGAAGTACTAGAACGTAATCATGCCAGCTGTATACATACGAAGTATATGGACCATCGTATGTCTACATAAGCTGTAAAATACAGTAACCAAGGCACTAAATCTCATCCCCAAAGATAAATAATGATATAAAGCAACTTTGAATTTGTTATTTATACAATCGTTGGGCGGAGACAACTATGAAAAGAAATACATAATAAAAGAAAGAGTTTGGCGAGCGAAGCGAAGACGATCAAAGTGCAATCATGCTCAAAGAACTAGTGACGATCATGGCCACGGCTAGAACACCTACGAAAGACAAGAACACACACCTAGCGAGATAACCAGGTCCTCAGAGGGACGTAACCAGATACAATAAATATGCCATATAAATACTCAATATAAAATATACCACAATCAAAGAAAGTGACAAGATATAATTAAGGCAACCTAACCGTACTAAAAAGAACATGCAGGGAGAACAAACCTTTTGTCGCATGAGCCATGGCTGTAAATGGGATCTGGTATAGTCCCCACTTGGGCACCAGTGACCTAAGCGCATGACGTTCAAAAACGACAATGGCCAACCTGAGTGGCTCATACCCGTATCTCCAGCGGAGCTTCCGGGTTACAAGGGAAGTGCAATCGAAGCCCATACAACAAGGCAATGTCCTCCCTACCCAATGTACCTATCATGTCGCATCCACGACCATGTACCACAACTAACCGTCAAGTCTTCTAACATACAACTATTGACAATTAGACCTAACGCACGTCCTGTACGCATCAGTAATCAGCCAACACGCAAGTCCGTAGACTATATGCTACTCACCACTCACATATCTCGTGGCACATCAGTGTCAAAGTTTATGTAATACACTAAACTAGTGGTAGTCCCTTAACTCTAGGTCTATATGCAATCAAATGATAAATAACAAGGTACAGCTAATATCACTGAGCAGGCAGTAAATCAAGAACATGAAATAAATGAACAGTAATATGTAATAAAATGTAAACTGAAAATAAACAGTATTATGGCAAGGTATCTTGCCTAGTGTGTCATCCGGTGTGGTGTAAAAATCCGACAAGTCCAGTCTTGTCCAACAGCCATGGTCATTGCGTGCGGGTCCAAATTTTACGAGAACATAGGAGTGGAGATTAGTCGTGATTACTAAGATAATTTGAAAGTATTTGTGAAAGTAAATACATATGCTAATTTTAGAAATATTTTATAATACTAAAAATATGTTTTGATACTAGTTTCAAATAAACACTTGAAAATAAAAAAATCTTTTTAAACAAAACTAGGTTTTAAAACAAAATTTTAGATAGGAAAACTATTATCATTATTATTATTTTTAGTAACAATAAATATGTGAAAATACTAGAAAATTATTTTATAACTTGAAACTATATACACTTATAGGTCAAAATTATTTTTAGGTAAAAATTAAATTAGGATTAACTCTAATTATATCAAATATATCATTTCGCTTAACTATCTTTTTAAATTGCTATATAATATGTAAAACCACATTTTAAACAAAAATATTTAAAAGACAAGTAAATAATGAAAATAATAACTATATAAAAGTAGCCATGGCAGCTACTGTTGCCTTCCCTTTTTAATAATAATAATAATAATAATAATAATATAACAATAATAATAATCCCAATAATAATCCCTAAAAACTATTCAACCCATTCCTCCTTTAATAATAATATTATTATTATTAATAATCAATACCATTCCTTATAACAGAAGCAATGTTGAGCTGCTGTTACTGAAAATAAAAAGGGAATTCAGAGAGAGAGAGAGAGAGTAGTCAAAGAGAGAGAGGGGAAAAGGAAGTCTCACAGTGGAAAATTTTGGACGGAGCTCGGTGGGCGGAGGGGCTATCACCATGGAAATGGCTCCGGCGGCGGGATCGTCAGAGAGCGCTCGGTCAGACGCCGCTGGCTTGGAGGGGACACTACGATGGTCTGGCGGTGGTGTCCGGTTAGCGCCGGGGAGCAGCGCGTGACAAGATACGACGGCGACGGCATTCTGTACGACGGGTTTGGGTGCGCGCCTGGCCGGAGGGGCGGGGAAGCCGGAGGGCGGAGGGCAGACGCCGGTAGTGGTGGAGACCGCGGCGGCGGAGCTTAGGCACTGGGATCGGCGGAGAGTGGCCGACGAGCAGAGGAGTCCGGATCTGAGGCGAGCTTGGGTGGAGGCACAGTGGTCAGGCGACGGCGGCGAGGTGGATGTCGGCGGAGTCAGGTTAGCTTCTCTCTCCCTCTTTTATTTTGCTGTGGTGTCGATGGTGGTCTAGTGGGTTGCCGACGGTAGGTTACGGTGGTGGTGTTAGGCCGGCGGGGTAGTTCGGGTGGCGGCAGCGGTAGTTGTGGAGGTTTGCTGGTGGCGATGCAGCGTTGCTGGCCGTGGCAGCGATGGCTACGACCTATAGTGGTGGTCGGGATATAGGTAAAGTGGCTGACGATGGTGATGGATCGGGTTGGAGACGGGAAGCCGGGAGACTATCGAGGGTGATGATGCCGTCGGTGGCGGCGGAGTCGCAGTGGCCTGAGACGGAGATTGCGGTGGCAGTAGGCTAGGTTTGGGATAGAACGAGTCCGTGTCAGGGGTGTTTGACACGGCAGGATGGACGTCCGGGATTGTCGGACGTGACAAAATTATTGTATTTGTATGGTGGGGATGTATAGACGTGTGGCACAGACACAATACACAATTTGTGGATATAAAATTTCTGGAGGAGTACCCCTCCTTTTATAGGAGGTGGAAATTCCCAGTTGGATAGGGATTGGGAGGATTTAAATCCCAATTAGATAAATCATCTATTAATTTAAATTTATTTAAAATAATTCAATCGAAATCAAATCCAATCTAAATAAATTCTATACTTAATTTAAAATATTTTAAATAAAGTCAATAAAATCTTTTCCAATTTAAATTACCATATTTAATCAAATATTAAAATTAACAAAATCCCAAATATCATTTTCATAATTAAATAAATATAGTAAATATTAATTTCAAAATCACGATAAATACTTAAATATTAATTCATGAACTAGATTTTATAAATAACAAAATATATTAATAAGCAAATTTCACATTTCGCAAAACATTTGGAAACATTTCATATAAATCAAAAATTTTAAATTACTACTTATTTTTAAACGACTAACAAAATAACTCTTTTATACAAAAGAAAATATTTATCACATTTATTTGAACATGTACTTTCCTATTAAAATAAATTATAATAAAAATGTTTTTTTCTAACATATGTACCTCGACACATATTCGCACTCGTCGAGTATTTATGAAACGCAATTCCCGCACGCTACACAAATACAACAATGAGAACTCGTATGCGACGTGCAGATACGAAATACAAAATGAATACAAAATTTAAAAAAAATCATAGTAGAAATTTAGGGGGTTTACAGATCCCGAGAAAACCAAAGCCATCCTTGACATGGACTCTCTGAAGAACCTCCAAGAAATTCGAGGCCTACAGGGGCGTCTGGCATACATCCGAAGGTTTATAGCAAACCTTTCCGAAAAATGCCAACCCTTCACCCAGCTCATGAAGAAGGGAGTCTCCTACGTCTGGACAGAAGAATGCCAGAAAGCTTTCGATGATATCAAAGCTTACCTGACGAGCCCGCCGGTCCTGGTGGCACCCGTTGCAGGCAAACCATTCCTCCTCTACGTTCGTGCCATGGATCATTACCTCGGCGCTTTGTTTTCTCAGAACAACGATGCGGGCTACAAGCAAGCTATCTACTACATTAGTAGAACGATGATCGTGGCCGAACACCGGTACAACCCCGTTGAAAAGGAGTATTTGGCTTTGGTATTCGCCATCCAGAAGACTCGCCATTATGTGTCGGGCCATACAATTCATGTCATCTCCCGAGTCAATCCACTCAGGGTTCTCATGACAAAGCCGGGATCTTTGAACTTCCGACTAGCTACAAGGGCAATTCTCTTGACGCCGTACAATATGGTGTTCGTTCCACAAAAAGTCGTCAAGGGCCAAGCTCTAGCCGACTTTTTAGCCGTGCACCCCATCCCAGAGTCCTCCATACTCTATGAAGACATCTCGGATGAGGTCCAAGAATCAAACGTCACCGAAAAAAATTCCGTTTGGCGATTATTTTTCGATGGCGCTTCAAGAACAGGCCCTAAAGGCCAAATCATCGCAGGAGTGGGGGTAGTCTTAGTCTCCCCTCATCAGCCGGTCATCCAGCGTGCTTACTCCATTTCGAAGCCGTTCTTCAATAATATTGCTGAGTACAACGCTCTCATCATGGGACTCCTGCTGGCGCAACAGCTGGGGGTGGATCATCTGGAAGCTTACGGCGACTCAAAACTCGTCGTTAATCAAATCCGAGGGCAGTACGAAGTTCGCTATAATGATCTGGTTCCTTACCATAAAGCTTCCCTGAATATTATTTGAACCTTTACCGAGTTCTTCATAGAACACGTACCTCGACTCCAAAACCTGGAAGCTGTCGCTCTGGCTGGCCTCACAGCTTCATTAGCGGCACCCCTCGGGACTCAACACTACGTCACCGTAGTTGGTCGAGACTTGGTCTATCCCAAAAATAACCTACGCTCACAAACGGCCCATGCCATGACGACAAGCGCCGGTGTTAATGTCCGAGACTGGAGGTTCCCATTCATCGACATTGTTGTCTATGGAATTTTTCCAGAAGACCCGAAGGAAGCCGCCTCGGTCAGAAGGCGTTCCCTTCAGTTTTATTATGATACAGCTACTAAAACACTGTACCGACGTTCCTTCGATGGACTTCTCCTTCGATGTCTATCCATCGAAGAAGCAGCTGAAGCCCTTCGAGAAGCTCATAATGGAACTTGCGGGGCTCATCAGCCTGGCCCTAAGTTGCAGGATCGACTGCGACGCATGGGTTACTACTGGCCAACCATGGCAGCCGAAGCCGTCGACTATGCCAAAAAGTGCCATGCCTGCCAGCTTCATGCCGACTTTATCCATACACCATCGGAACCACTACATCCTACGGTCGCCTCCTGGCCCTTCGAAGCTTAGGGCATGGACATTGTAGTACCGATCACCCCTCCATCATCGAGGGGACACTGCTTCATCCTAGTCATCACCGACTACTTCTCCAAATGGGCAGAAGCAGTTCCGCTGACGGAAGTGAAGAGCTCTAGGGTGATCAGCTTCATCAAGCACCATATCATCTACCGTTTCGGGGTACCTCGAAGGATTATCCACGACAATGGTCCACAGTTCATCAACCATATTTTCAACAAATTCTATGACAAGAACCGCATTCAGAACGTGGCATCAACCGCCTACAATCCGACAGCAAACGGATTAGCCGAGGCATTTAACAAGACTATCATCAGGTTACTCAAAAAGGTTGTATCATCCAACAAATACGACTGGGACGTAAAGCTCGGCTAATGTCTTTGGGCCTACCGTACAACAGTACGGACCCCGACGGGCAACACCCCATTCTCCTTAGTCTACGGGAGCAAAACGGTACTGCCTCTCGAGATTCAGATACCCTCACTCCATGTAGCGCTCACAAACTAATTAACAGAAGAAGACAACTAGTGTCGTCGTCTACGAGAATTGGAAGCACTTGACGAAAAACATCTCCTAGCTCAGCAGCACATTGAACTCTATCAAGCCCGTATATCACAGGCTTTCAACAAAAAGGTCAAGCAGAGGACTTTTCAAATAGGCGACCTGGTCCTGGCAGTCAGGAGGCCGATGGTGTTGACTCATAAAACACCAGGAAAGTTCGAGCCCAAGTGGGAGGGACCTTTCATCATAGAGACGGTGTACTCAAACGGTGCTTACCGCCTCGTTCGACCAAACGGGGACTTGTTCATGATGCCCATCAACGGCAAGTTCTTAAAGAAGTACTACTCATGACAACTTTCAGACATGTACTTCCATCTCTACCCAACAAGGGAGTCAGTGGACATGATAATCAGAGCTCACATACATCTTCCCTTCACAAAAATCTTATGCTTTCGGAACCCAATTGTTCTATGGTATTCTATCCCAGTAGGAGAACAACCACGTCCACATTACCTCTGAGTTGCTCTTCTACGCCCTGCAAAGCATAATCTTATACCACGTAGGATTGTGCCGCTTATCATGTTTACCACGTCCATATTACCTCTGAGTAAACATCCCGTACGAACAACCCCTGTGTTGCCGTACATCAATCGCAGAACTTCCATGTCCATATTACCCTTGAGTAGTTTCGCGTACCCCCTCCAGAATCACTCCTACCACGTCTCTAACACCTCTGAGTAGGAACACTTCATCATTTGAACCCCATATTTGCCACGTCTACATTACTTCTGAGCAAACATGTCGGTTCTCTCAAACTTATTATCTGTACCTAAGAACCAAGGTGCGCAAAAGATAATAGGTCCACACAAATCATCAGTTCATGACAGCAAAAAATGAACACCCCACAAAATTCTTTATTTTTTATATAAAGTAAAGGATTACATCCCCAGCAGAAGTTGTAAACTACAAAAATAATAAGAAAAAAAAGGAGAGCGACTACAATCCCTAAGCATCACTGGGATTGGCAGAAAGCTCTTCAATCCGACGCTTCAAGTCTTCCGCCCTAGTCTCTGCGGTCGCCAAGACCCGACGTTCGGCTTCTTGATGCATCACCTCCAACAGCTTCAGAGGCATTATCTTTCTCATACTTTTCATCTAGCTGTTGCTGTATGTGGGTCAGGGAAAGGATCTGGCGGGTAAAAGCTGTTTTCTCCTCCTAAGATGCTACATGTTCAGCCTGGACTCGCTCAACATCTAACAAGAGTTGGGCCGGCTGGTCTTCAAGATGACGGATCCTGGCGGTGACCTCCGCTATGCTGGCTTCCAACGAGGCCCGCAACTCCACCTTTTCCTGCGCGGATTGAGATAGCCTCTCCACCGCAGCCTCAGCTTCGGCCACCTCGTGGACCCAGACATCTACAGTGGCCCGATACGACGACTCGACATGGCTATCAATTTCTCCTTTTCTGCTTCTATCAGAGCAGAAAGGTCATTTCTCCGGATGCTCTGAAGTTCAGAAATAAGCTGGTCGAGCTCAGCCACCGATGCCTCCAGAATCTTGGCCATATGATCGTGGCCCTGGTGGGAACATATCAAACCAATGGAAGGGAGCGCCATGGCTTTCGCCATCGCGAAACTCCCATTCGCATTCAGCACCGTTGATACGCTTTTCTGTAGCATCTTGTACTCTGCTTCAACAACAAACTGTACACACTTGTCCGCGTCTGCCAACACCTGAGGCGTCATAGTAGGAGTTGGAAGAGCTGCTCTGGACATCGGACCTACAGAAGATCCATCAACCTCAATTTGCGAGGCTGTAACCTCAACCTCAGCAGACCCTCTCTCGTCAGGGACTTGCACTTCGTCACTAGCCCGAGGTGCCAAGTGGACGGAATGAGCCGGATGAGGCATCGATACTGTCCCCCAAGTGGAAGGAGCAGGAGGTGTGTCCTCCACTACAGGGCCTTTGTCTTTATCAGAGTCAACGACGGATGACCCCCGACGGCCGGGGCAAGACAGCTATTCCTTTCATTCGAAGCGACAAGATTCGCCCCTGACAATTGAACTTCTCGTAGAGCCAGAGTCGGATCACCTGCATCAGCTCCCCCTACAGGGACGGGTGTAGGGCTCGGCAATGACGTCAACCCTACCACACCAACCTCCACTTTCGAAGCAGGGGTAGGGCTTGGCCACGAGGTCTCGTGTGCGACCAGCGCCTCGGTGCCACAACCAGGGGGAAGCCCAGTCGGTAAATTCTTGTCAGAGACGTCTCCGCTAGACGCAATCTCTCTGGCAACTTGATCAACATCTTCTTGCGAGCCATCGTCAGAAGAAGACGAGCTCCATACTTCCTCCTCGTTTGGAAGGACTTTTCTCACAACTTCCCTTGAGGCATCGATGCTTCCAGGCACCCCCTCAATGGATGGTTCTGCTCTTGGTCGAGGCTCCACGCCACCCTCCTGATGGATCGACCGAGAGACCTCGGTAACCTGAGGCGCTGATACATCTTCAGCCTCTCTTCCAACATAATCTGGAGACACCGAAATCTCCACGAAAGCAACATCATCAGCACTCCCTTCCCTGAGAGATGCTATAATCGGAGGAATGCGCTCGTCGGAAGAGCTCGCCACCTCCTTCGGCCTACAAATACTCGATTTCGAAACCCGAGACTTCCTCTTCGGTACCTTCTAAAATGAGAAGGGAGGTCATAAGTCACAGAAAACAAAGAATAAATCAGACTGTGTAGGACGTCTTTACCTCAGTGGGAGCTGATTCCGTTGGTACTACAGGTGGCACCTCCGGAGCACCCACCTTCGGAGTCGTCGCTTTCTTTGGTCTTTTTGGCACAGACGAACCAGCCTCCTCGTTCGCTCACCTCTTTCCAGCTGGAAGCTCGTCCTGAGTACCCCCCGCTGATGCTGCAGCAGCAGTCCGATAACCTGCAGCCTCCGGTGGACAATATGATCGGGCCGTCGCTAGCATGTTTTTTGTTGCCTATAGCTGGGTGCCAATAATGAAGCTGGTCTCCATGTCATAATTCGGGGACGCGGTGTTCATGGAGCAATACAGCTTCACAGTCGAATACAAGATTTACGGCCGAGGGTTGTGAACTGGAGTAAGTGAAGTGAACTCCAGTACATCCGGCATTGTAATATTGCCAACCCCGGGCCCCATCCAGTAAACTCCCGATGAACCCCAGACTTTACTGGGGTTCCTTAACATCAGCTGGGTGTAACCAAACTGGCGCACGAATCGACTCGAAAGATACGACTCCAGATAACACCTATTTTTGTTGCGGTAGACCAGATGGGACGGTCGAATACTCTGCAACCAGCGAAACCCCCATGTAGGCAAGGCGATCGAATCTTCACCGGAGTCTTCCAATTCTTGGTCAGCCTCGAAATCTGTGAAGACGGGACTGACCTTGGTGATCTCCCACCCTTGAAGATAAGACAAAACTTTTCTGCAGACAGGGACACCGATGTGCAGCCACTTCCTCTTATAGAAGCGACGGATAAAGGCGTCACCTTCAACATGATCCTCTTCAGGGCCTGGGCTCATCACATTTGGATGATGCAAAATCAACCATCCCATCAAATAATGGAATGGTAGCTCAGCTCGGAAAAAGTTATCTTTTTTGCCCCTCTCGTGGACCACATCATCGGCGAAATTTCTTAAACCCCACAACAGGTTACACACCATTGCGGGAAGGAGTGCCAGAGGACGACCAAAAACCAATTTTATTGCTGGCAAAATGAGGTTCCGGCTCACTCTCTCTACGGATCCAGATCCGCCCGAGAATATATAGTCCCGGAGCCATATCATCAAGTATGCAGTCAACACTGCCTTCGAATACATTCGGTGCACGCAATGCCATAAACAACTATATACGTCGGTACCACTCTCGTTTGAACGAGGAGTCTTCAAGCCCAGTCGGCTCATGTCGGAGGTCACCTCTGTGTGACTCAGTCCTTGCGGAGTCACAAAATGAATCTTGGAGGGGTCCGTCAGGTCCTGCTTGAAGACATAATCTCTCCAAGTAGTCACATGAGGCTGCGACCCGCCCCTCTCCCTTCGTTGCATCATATAATGGTGGCTTGCCACCTCCTTAAAAACAGCTACCATTTTTGGGTCCTTGTCTTCCAGAACCTGAATCTCTTCATTTGTCAGGAAATATTCCTCATATGGCTCCAAGCCCCAAGGAAGCTTGGACACCTCATACATCTTATGGAGGGCCAATCCCAACTACCCTACCGGAGTAAAAAAAGGTGCCAATCTAGGTATTAAACATCTCCAGAAGGGCAAGAAACATATGTCGATTAAGATCGATACCTGCTTGGGTGGCACGAAAAGCAGCAGTCAGCCCAGTCACTTTTACCTCAGTCTTGAACTTCGTCAAGACCCAAAGGGTCAGCTCGTCCCACTTTGACACATGGTGACACCAGCCCTCAACCCGAAAACCTCCTTTCAGATATATAACATTTGATGTTAGCATCCGGCTCGCAAAGGTCGAAGCACCGAAGGCAAATGTGTCGGGAGGAACATCACTATAAATGCTCCTAGGGCGCAAAGCTCGGCAATGGTACGAGGTCGTGGCTCGCGAGGAGGCCAAGGTATCTCTTTGATTTGAAGTGACATCAATAAAAAGAGTAACCCCCACTGCTCCTCCTTGGAAAGGAATTTGTTCCCATGGCATCCTCCTCGTGGAGGCCAAACGGTAGAAAGCCGTCAGTGGCAATTGACGCTCAGACTACCGCATGTACAGGGCCACGCCCTTCACTGTGAAGAACCAGCCTTGCTTAATCTTTAGTACCTTCGCTTCATTGGAGATCAAGCGGTCACCAAACAGAAAGGCCAGTTTCAAGAAAGTCACATTCTCGAATTCAGAGGATTTTAGTTTGCCGCTCTCCACCATACTTTAGAGAAAAACAGGCGACTGATCCCAAATTTGCAACATCCTCTTGGAAGACTGATACAGCATGATAGCAGCCTTGGCTGGGTTAATAACTTCCTCGTTGAAGTCGACCCCTATTTAGCAAAGCGAAGCATCCAGAAGGACTTCGTTTAGCAAGGGGATAGTCATTGACACTGACGCAGCAAAAATAAAAGTCAGGCAGCAAGAAAAAATTTAGAGGCTTCAAAGATAAAACATTTTGGGGCGCATCAGCAGCCTGGCGCATAATCGGGGCCCAAACCCATTTGCATCAGCAGTGAAGCTTCGGCGCATAATTAGGGCCCAAGCCCATGCGCATGAGAAGTGAAGCTTCGGCGCATAATCAGGGCCTAAGCCCATGCACGTCAGCAGTAAAGCTTCGACGCATAATCAGGCCCTAAGCCCATGCGCGTCAGCAGCGGATCCTCGACGCATAATCAGGGCCTAAACCCATGCGCGTCAGCAGAAGAGCCTAAGCGCATCATCAGGACAGAAGTCCATGTGCGTCGACAACAAGGAGTTAGGGCATAGCAACAGGATGCAATTCATCCGTACGCTCCACGCTCGTCTAAAAAAGAGTTGGCAACTACAAAATTAGAAGATACCCACACGTCACCGCGGATCGAACGTCGGCATGAGTCACAGTGACGACAGGAGCGTCCTTCTCATCGAACTCCATCGGCTCCTTGCCTCGGCCTTGTCCTCGGCCAACGCCACCGCGAGGAGTCTTGTGAGCCATTTCAAAAAAAGAAGTTAGGGTTTTAGGAAGAAAAAATCTAAAAGAAGAAGAAAGCAAAGAGAGGAAGAACTCTCTCTCTCTCCATCAGACGCCTATTTATAGGCTTGGTCGCACGCGTGAACCGATGAAGGGTGACGCCAGCCGCCGCCTCGGGTTCTACAAAGTGTTAACTGCAAATAATCTAAAAATATCATCATTAAATATTTTTGTTTATTTCGAAGAGTTATCATTTGCATTTAAAACTGAAGAGGAGCATGCGCCTCATCGCAGATGCACGGAGCAAATCATACGCCCCGAACAGTCATGCGCCCCATCGAAGTCAACACCATACTTCTTATTCAAAGTATTCCAAAACTTGACGAAAAGTTTTGAAAACTTTGAAGGGGGTCTTGTACAAGCATAGAATTTTAGGCGTACCTACAGGCTGGAATTCCTATGCGTCTTACACTACATGCGCCAGGGAGCTCAAACGAAGTACTTAGCACAGCAAGACAGCAAAAGTATAGACATCAAAAGGATTTTTATTTCATATAAAAGTTTATTACATGTCTAAAAAAGGCTTTACAAAGGAGAATTTCTATAAAAAGAAAAATCCTAAGACTACAGCCAGGCGCAGTAAACTGCCATGCGTCTCTTGACCGGTGCATCATCAGTCAAGCACATCACTTCAGCATCTCAGTCAGGCATATTTTCAGCATCTCAGTTAGGTGCGTCTCTTCAGCATCTCAGTTAGGCGCATCCCTTCAGCGTCTCAGTCATGTGCATCATGAAGTCTAAGCATATGCGCTCCACTTCGACCCGATCAAGTGCTTCGACTAATGAAGCATTTATTGACCAGAATGAGGGCAGGCGACCAACCCCACCCTAGCTGGAGGAAGAGCACTCCAAAGCCCAAGGAAGAGGAGAGCATCGCAATCGATTCGCAGCTAAAGGAGCAGCTTTCAACATAACCAGAATGGACAACACCCTACTCTAGCAGGAGAAAGAGCTCTCCAAAGCCCAAAGAAGATAGGAGCACCATAATTCTGATCTGCGGCTCTTCCAGCATAATGGAGAAAGGGCTCGAGCATCCTGATCTTTGGATGCAACAGACACCTTCCGCCTGCCTCAGAAGCCCTCGATTCCGATTTTTGGATGTAACAGTCACGTTCAAGTGCATGAATGAAGACAATTCGTCGCATCTTCACCCTCGGGAGCATCTTGTCAACAGAATGTGCTCGAGTAAATAAGTTCAATCGGGAAGACGTGAGAGAACGAGAAGCAAACTCTCTCCCTTCTGCTATTTATAGGCCGGGCAAATCAAACCCATGCACCAAGTGGCGGGCTCTCCGAATCCCGTGCAATGAATTTGCATTTATGGTGATGAACATGACGCTTCGAATTCAGCCAAGTCAAAACGGCTATTTAAAGCACTCGAGGAACGCAACAATCGGACAAATAAAGATGCGTCATGTAAATGGATGCACCGGTTAGACACCGCGCATCGTACAGACGCGGCCGTGTACCAAGCGCCCTGTATGGATGCGCCCAAACAAAGCACAGATCCATGCGTTCTAATCAACATGGACCCATACGCCCAGTGGAACGCAGATCAATGCGCCCACTCAACTGCCCATCCCCCGTCAAAGAACACTAAATGCTGAAAGTCCTGACACGATGTAAAATTCCTAAATTTCTACTATTTTTTTATATTAAATTTAGTACAGATTTAAAATTTTGTATTGTACGTGGCATAGTCGTATTGTACGTCGCACACGAAATTTTATTTTTCGTAATTGCTCGACGAGTGCGAATATATGCGAGCGTACATATTTTTAGAAAAACATTTCCTTATAGTTTCAAAATAATATATGTATTAATTTAGCTATCAAAATTTTCTAAATTTATGATTTTATTTATGTAAAGCCTTTTATTTAGAATAAATAATATTCTTAGTGCATGCACATATTTCATAAATATTTTGCTAGTTTATTTTAAATAAAAATGTAATTTTTGAGATTTATTAATATTAATATTTATTATTCAAAAAGATATTTAAAAAATTTATTATTTTCGAAATTATTATTATTGGTATTTTAAAAAATATATTTGGAAGATATTGTGGCCATTTAAATCTTGATTTGATTTTTGGATTTATTTAAAATAGTTAAGTAATTAAAATTTGATTTATTAACTTGATTTTAAACTAAGGGAATTAAATTAGATTTAATTGGATTTGGATTTGGATTGATTTGATTGATTTTAAATTAATACATGAATTATCTACTTTGGGTTTTAAATAAATCATAATCCTATCCAATTGGAAATTCCTACATCCTATAAATAGGCAGGTACTCCTCTAATATTTTCTCCACAATATTTCTCCAAAATTCCACAAAGTGAGTGCATCGTGTCCATGACCGTGTCCGTGTCCCATCCACTACTTATCTTGTTTACATATACATTTATGTTCCCATGTCGGACACACCCCGACACCAAATCCTAAACCTAAACCAAGCTCCGTCCCGGCCACACCCGTCGGCGACGTATCAGCCCCAACACCATCATCCCCTCTAGCACCACCAGCCAACCTTAACCCAAACCCTAAAACTAGCTCGACTACCCCGACACCACTCTGTCCACCCAACCATCACCGCCTTGGCCTCCACCCTTGGAACACTCGTCGCCACCACGGCGATGTCCCCATCACCACTAGCCACCCGACTCTTGTCCTCCCCAAATCTAACCACAACTACCATCACCACCACTATTGTCGACACCAACCCCGCGACCTCGCCGCCGACCCAACATACCACCACCGGCCACCATCAAACCGACACCACCCGCTGCCACCACCATCGCCACGACCATCATCATCACCACCGTCCCTCACCGACATCACCACCGACCATCACCGCCATCACCACGGACGACCACCTCCACGAACTCCCGGCGGCCGCACACCCCATCGCTACCACATTGGAAAAGAGAGGAAAATTAAAACCCTAAACTAACCACACCGGCGCCGCCCGTACGCAGCCCCGCTCCTCCGCGTAACCCGCTGGAACCCCCATCCTCAGCCTCTCCGCCGATCCGCCGTGATCCACCAGCCATGGCACCGGAACCCCATCCCGAGCTTCCCCGCCGGCGTCGCCCACCAGCCTCCCGACCATCTTCGACCTCTTCCGCCACCACCTGGTCCGCGTGCGTACCGCCCTAGCGCCGAGACTCCTCTCCAGCATCCCGCAACCTTCCCTTTTCCCTTACTCTCCGCCACCTCCGGCGAAGCTTGCCATCCTCTCGACTGACCGCCGCTCTCTCACCGCCGCGCTCTTCCACCGCCCTCGCCCCGAGCCACCGGCCGACTGCCGCTCGTCGCTCAGCCCCGAGCCCCGACTCCACCTCCCCGTTCTCTCTCCCTCCGCCTCTCAGTTTCTTTCCTCCACCGCTTCTTCTTCCTTTCTCCGCCTCCCTCTATACTGTCCTCTCTCTTTCTCTGTAACCTATGGGAAAGGAAGGAGTATAACTAATAAAAGTTTTTATTATTATTTAATATATTTATTATATTTACTATTATTATTATTATTATTATTTTAATTGTTTATTTTAATTGTTTATTTTAATGGTGTGTTTTGTATTTTATCATTATTATTATTATCCTTATTACTATCAATATCATCATTATTATTATATGTCTATTATTTTCTTTCTTGTAGGAATATATACATCATTAATTATCAATAATATTACCATCATTATTATTATCATCTTTATTATTATTATTATTATTATTATTATTATTATTATTATTATTATTATTATTATTATTATTATTAATATTATTTTGTTAAATATTTATGGCTAGCATAAAAAGATAGGTATTATTTTGCAAATATAGAGCTTTCTCTTAAAAATGACTTCTATATATTTTAGTATTCATTTAAAATGTTTTACTAATAAATATATAGTGCTACCAAAAATTATATTTTTACTTAAAGTATTCTAGCCTAAAGGAAATAATTTTTCATATTTTCAATTATCTATCCAAAAACTATTTTCGACTAATAAAATATATTCTCAAGTACTTATATAAAATATTTTTACTAAGTAAACTATAGTTTTTGACTTACATTGATTTTACTATTTATAAAATATTTCGGGATATTAAAATATAGTTTTCAAAAATTATAAATAGTCTTCAAAAATCATAATATATTATTATCCAATTTCTTTCAACTATCCTCCTGTCCGCGACCAATTCCATTCTCCCTATACCCTAGCCAACTCCGTACCTTCATTATGTCCACCCTAACTAAATTGACCGTCCTAGACGCGATGGAACCATCCGTACCGCCATCAGAGGTCACCTTGTATAGTTGTTGCACCGAAGTCACAGTTCATGCCACCTTGATCATCGCAGCACACCAGGCGTCCTACCAGGCAAGACACCTTGCCATTTGTTGTTTACATATTTTAGCTCATATTTCATGCACTGTTCATTATTTTCTTTATGCAAAATAAACTGTGATACATGGAATAACCTGTTAGAACTTACTATTCATTTATATTCTTGCCATGTATTATTTTTCTTACACATTAAACCTAGATTTAAGGGACCACCTTTGTGTGTTGCATTCATGGCCTTGACACGTTGTACCACGAAGTTGTGTGTCGCATGTAGAATACGAAAGTGCGTGATTGGCTAGCCACCAGTACGCACAAGCCATGCGATAGGAATAACCGCTAATAGAGGTTGCATGCTAGTTTGACTTAGTGGTTATAGTGGTTTTGTGTTGTGGATACAACACAGTAGGCATTGGGCGGGGAGGACGATTCCTTAGCGTATGGGCTTCGATGCACTTTCCCTTTTGTAACCCGTGAGCTCCGCCGGAGACGCAGGTCAGCTTACCCAAGATTACTGACGGCCACTGGCGATTCTGCGGAACGTCATGTAGCTTCCCTTCCCGGAATTTTTTTTAAAAAAATATTTATTTATTCATTTAATTGAATTAGTGGTGATTTTAAATTTGTTTTTATAAATAATTATTTGGTTAATTATTACGGTTGATGACTTTAGCTATGGTTGTGATGTATGTGTATCTTGTCATGACCAATTAGTTCGTTGGATATTAATATAGAGGATTGTTTATTAGTAATGTCATTATGGCCCATAAACAACACTATCACCCTATAAGTCTTTGACAAGGAGATTATATTTTCATGACCTATTAGTTATTTAGCTCTAATTCCAATTAGATCGAAAACTAGTTTTGAAGACAATGAGATATATATTTTTATCATGTTATTTGGTATCTCCTGTATCATTACCCATTTAGTTTTCAGTCATGGATGGGGGAAATTGTACATTTTTGTTTACCACTCATTAATTAGTTTATTATTAATGTAGTGGTTTGTTTTGTTGTTAATGTCATCATAACACATTAACAATGGTACAATACCATATTTTCCTGTAAGTCTTTGGTAACGAAATTATATTTTTGGTCATGACTCATCAGTTCATTGCCTGTGAATTGTATCACATGGTATTATATTGTGTTCGAATAACCATTCTGTACAACGTATGGACTGTTTTGATTTAAGCACATTAATCTCACTAGATATTAAGTGGTACGGAATTAGTTTTACGTAATCATGTGCTATATGTGCCATCAACCCCCTCAGCCTGAATATCCCAAGTCCAGGACGAGCCAACCATTTAGCTGACCTTCCCGACCATACTAGCAGACCCAAACCAGCACAGCCCAGACTATCCAGGCCCATAACCCAGCAGTGAACCCAAGTTACATTCCCAATGCATGTTCCCTCTGGTCATACTTATGTTCCTATTGAAATATGGAGTTAATTTTGTTTAGTGGGCTTCTATATGCAAAACTGGGTCTTACAAATAATTGGTGGTTCTGCTTTCATGCTTGCTCTCTTTGAAATTTAGTTTGGGAATTCTTATTTAACAACCATGAGTTTGTATTATTGAAAGTCATCCTGAGAAGAAGATTGTAGAGCATCTTGTCGTTAATAATATTTACTGAGAAGTCTGACTACAAACCTTCTTGGGTTAATAGGTTGGTTTAATCCTCAGCCCAGACCGAGTAGGTCCGAGCCCAGGCCCAACCCCACCACAGCCTATGCAAACCTCATCCCTGTTCTCAGCGCAAACAAAACTCAACAACAGCAGCAAGCATTGGGGAGCCCGACCCAAATGTATAAACCCAACCGAGCCCCTTTATTCCTCATCCCCGCTCGGGATTAACAGGGAGCCGCACATATATAACACAGCGAACAGAGGGATTTCGATCGAAACCCTAACCCAGCGAGGCGCCACCCCAGCCCGACGTGGCGCGCGGCCACAGCGCCGCCGTCCGGCCGCCGACGGCCAGGCGCGGCAACTCTCGCGCGCGCGCGAGATGCGCGGAGATGGCAGCAGCAAGTGCTGTCGAAAGATCGACTTCGAGACGACTTTCCAGCCTCATCTCTCGACCGATTTCCGATCTTCCAACTCTGGTACGAAGTCTACATATACGTCTTTACGTCCCTTCAATTACTTTGTTTATGGACTCGCTAGATCGGCCAGGAAAACGATTCGAAAAACCCGAAAAAAAACTGTTTTTGACAGTTTCGAGACTGTCCCAAAGTCCCCAGTTCGAGTCTCGATCTCTTGCAAACCAGCCATCGATCTCGAAATCCTTTTGAATAGGTTTACTGACAACATGTAGGGCTTTATAACCTAATTTGTAGTTTCGAATTTTATCCACTGTGTACAAAGAAATCGGTTTTCAAAGTTCGAGAAAAGTATGTTTAAAAACAGTTTTCAAAATTAGAAAATTGGTCCACACGACGTGCGTCACGCCAATCGGGACGACGTGGTCGCGAACCGAAGGCATCGAAAGCTGCGTAATGGTTTCGTGGTCGTGTGGGCTTTGACGGAATTCAAATTGGTCGCGTGTGTGCGACGAATTTGATGCGTATCCGTCGAAATTCCCCGTATCGTGCACTTTGCAAATTCTCCAATTACTTTGTGCACGTTCGTCAGATCGAGACGAAACTTGCGCCAACGGAACCGTATCATTTTTCTGGTCCTGTATGCCAAGTTTGGTCCGATTCTGAGACTGTTGATAAAATCGTCGTTTTGCGGGCCCCACGGTTCCACTCAACGGGCGATTTTGTGCACGGCCCGCCGGAATCCAACTTTGGACATACGGTTGGGTTCGTATCGGAAAACTGGATCCGTAGACATGTAGTTTGACGACTTTAGAGACCATTGACTCTGGCACGCTTTTTGGTACAAAACGGGTCCAACGGCGGACATCGTTTTTGCCCGAAATTACTGTTTTGCCCCTGTGTCCAGAATTGGACTTAAGGACAGGCAATCCTAGCTAATTTGACTATTCTGAGAATGTTGGTAATGTTTGTTTCAGCTTTCGGAGACAGTTGTGATGACTTTGACTTTATGGTGTACCAGTTGACGGTATTTTATTGGTTCTTCGCGCTGCCACCAGGCAAGTATACCTTGCCTTCCTCTACAGTTTTACTTACATGCATTTTCTTTCGCTTTTCAGTTATTTGATTGTTTATGGACATGTGCTTTTTCTTGTTATTTTCTGTGGAGTTGTTTTTATTGTTTATAGCCATGTTCATGTTTTGGCCTTGTGTTTCACCTTTGGAGTTTCTCGTCAGTACCTTGCTTGAGTCGTGTCATAGAACGAGTACGTGTAAGTGAACTGCTAAATCCTTGACATTGTTTCCTTGGCACCAGAGAGTCCACACACAGGACGAGGGTGTTTTTCTTGATCTGTTTACATCCGTGAGTCCACACTCGGGACTAGGATGTCGATTATTGCACCAGAGAGTCCACGCTCGGGACGAGGGTGTAGACTTGACTTGACTTGCACCAGAGAGTCCACGCTCGGGACGAGGGTGTTTACATCAGAGAGTCCACACACGGGACGAGGATGTAGTATTTGCACCAGAGAGTCCATGCTCGGGACGAGGGTGCCTTGCCGTGAACTAACCAGAGAGTCCACATTCGGGACGAGGGTTAGCACTGACCAGAGAGTCCACACTCGGGACGAGGGTTAGTACTAACCAGAGAGTCCACACTCGGGACGAGGGTTAGTGTTTAGTTCAAACCAGTGAGTCCACACTCGGGACGAGGGTTTGGTTTCTTCCATTGATCATCATGTTTCGTTCATCCGGCAGTTCATTATGCGTAGTTGTTCTAGTGTTCGTGTTCGTATTCGTATTCGTGTTCGGGTTCATAGTCTTTTGTCTTGTTCTTGTTCTTTCTTGTTTATTTTCTTGCGCATGATAAAACTGTTAGATAGGCATGTATATTATGTATCTTGCTATGTCCTCTGAGGACCTGATGATCTCCTCAGGTTTAGCGATTGCATGGAGTTAGCGAGTAGTTCTGCATGGCGGAGGATTTGCTGTTCTTGCGGAATTCAGGTACCGTTATTGTGTTTATTATCCGCTCGTGCTTTTCATTCCTTATCATGAGATATCATGTTTCTTGTTTCAGTTGTAGACTCTTGTTATATTCTTTAGAGTCTTATCGGACATTTGTGCTAGTGGGCTGCAGACCACGACCCATAGTGTTCATTCATGTTTCGTATTCTTATTGTGGATTGAGATATAGATTGTTTGCCATGATTTGGCAGTATACCATTGCCTTGACAGCGTTTACGTATTCGAGTCGGGCTGGAGTCCGTTCGATACGTAGCTGGGCTTGCTCACGGACTCGCGTCCGAAAATCGGGTGCGGGTCGTGACACGTCATGCTCTTATTGATTGGGCCTCTAGTGCCCCAAGGGAGGACTATGTCGATCCTATTTAGCCAGGGCCCATACGTAGGAAGGATTGTTCTTAACTACATTTCACCTAGAATGGATAGGCACCTTTATCCGTTAGGTATGTGTACTTTTGGTTTGGGTACTTGTATCTGACCGTGGCTTGGAACAATAACTTATCGCGGATTAGTTCGTCACATCTTGTCCTTGTTTGGTTGTAGGTGTGACTTACTACTTCGATGAGAAGGTATTGAACCTTGTTGGGGTCCGGATACCATATTGGATTCTTAGGATGGAAAGATACATCACCATGAGTTAGTTTACCATCTCCTGTCCTTGTTTAGTTGGGGGGATGGTACGCTCGTTCAATAGGTGTGTATTAGACCATGTTATAAATTCAATTGACTTATTTATTTGAGCAATATTTATTCAGTTTATATGGCGTGATATTATGTGTCTTGTTATGTCCCTCTGAGGACCTGGTTATCTCCCCAGGTGTGTGCTATTGTCTTTTGCAGGTGTTTTAGCTCTAGCCGTGATCATCGCTATCTCTTCGAGGATGATTGCACCTTGGTCGTCTTCGCTTCGCTCGCCAAATTCATATCTTTTCTTATATATTTTTCCTTTACTTATTGGTAGTGGATTTGTCTCCGCCCAATATATTGTATCAAGACAATTCATTATCTTTATATGATGTCTTTTATTCATTTATTTTGTGTGGATAAGATTAGTTATTGTTCTACTGTATTTTACAGCTTATGCATTCATACGAGATTTCCATATATTGGAGTGTACTTCGTATGAATACAGCTGGCATGTCTCCGTTCCTAGTCCTATGTATTTTGGGACTGGGGCGTTACATGTTTCTGTGGTTGCCCATGCAGGTCAAGATAATTTGTTTGGTTACTTTATCGTACCAAGCAAGCCTGCGTATAGGATTAGAAGTCTAGGATCTCATTCACATACTTGACCACTTTCCTTGATTTTATCTACCGTTTGACTCATCAATTGCATCTTGTTTGCTTCCTTCCATCCCTATTCTTATCTTCCCTTCGTGCTTGCTAGAGATTACCCTACTAGTTAATTGTCCCAAAACACCATTAGTTTAATTCTTTTAAGTTGGGTAGAATGCCTAGCAACCCCTTTGTCCTAGTGACCTATATTAGCAAGTTTACTTAGATTACAGAATCTAGAGGACCCTAACCCGTCTAGTAACCAAAGACTTGGACAAGAAGACTATAGGACGACTGTATAAGGACCATCACATGACATTACTTAGATTCTTTAGAAATTCGACTATACTCCCTCACAATTTTAAACTCTCGTGCTTATAATTTCACTCTTGACAAATGTTACTACTATAACTTAGATTTGCAAGTTCATTTATTTATTGAGCTTGTTCACGACATACGTTATTGGAAGAGCTCCCACTAACATACTGTCTAATCAGAACCGGTGCATAATGGTCTGATCAACCAAGTGCACTTTGGTTCGCTTTTGCCTATTATTCTACGTGGATGGGGACATAGTTAAACTTGTCCTCTATAGTCCCATCCGCGACTGCCTTGACAATTCCTTTGAAATTATTCGATCGTCCTTGGAATCACGTATTCGTATTCGATAACTCCTCCTTCGAACTCTATATTGCTTTCGCCTTCACCTATTTTAGAAGGATGAATGCGTTATACTAAAATCTTCTCTAGCCTTCATATCGATTACGATTATTATCACTCGATATTACTATATCTTCATCCTAAACTACTCGTTCTTTTCTCGGCCCTATCATGACCTCGTAATCACTTAATCGATCTCTTATTCGTGCCTCAACCTACTCTCAAGAACCCATATCTACAAGGTCTCTAATTTATTTCTTGAACACATACCATTCTTCATCGCGCGTTATCTTAACCATTTTTTTCTTCTTGCATTAATCCATGATTATCTTCGCTAATACTGGTAAACGTCGTTTCCCTGTCTCGCCCAATGATTTGACCGTGCTTCCTCACCGATATCCCTTGCGCCTTTCACCCCCTACTAATTCTTAATTTCGAGGACAAAATTCTTTTAAGTTGGGTAGGATGTAAAACCCCTAAATTTCTACTATTTTTTTATTATTAAATTTAGTACCGATTTAAAATTTTGTATTGTACGTCGCGTAGTCGTATTGTACGTCGCACATAAAATTTTATTTTTCGTAATTGCTCGACGAGTGCGAATATATGCGAGCGTACATATTTTTAGAAAAATATTTTCTTATAGTTTCAAAATAATATATGTATTAATTTAGCAAGCAAAATTTCCTAAATTTATGATTTTATTTATGTAAAGCCTTTTATTTAGAATAAATAATATTCATAGTGCATGCACATATTTCATAAATATTTTGCTAGTTTATTTTAAATAAAAATGTAATTTTCAAGATTTATTAATATTAATATTTATTATTCAAAAAGATATTTAAAAATATTTATTATTTTTGAAATTATTATTATTGGTATTTTGAAAAATATATTTGGAAGATATTGTGGCCATTTAAATCTTGATTTGATTTTTGGATTTATTTAAAATAGTTAAATAATTGAAATTTGATTTATTGACTTGATTTTAAACTAAGGGAATTAAATTAGATTTAATTAGATTTGGATTTGGATTGATTTAATTGATTTTAAATTAATACATGAATTATCTACTTTGGGTTTTAAATAAATCTTAATCCTATCCAATTGGGAATTCCTACATCCTATAAATAGGCAGGTACTCCTCCAATATTTTTTCCACAATATTTCTCCAAAATTCCACAAAGTGAGTGCATCGTGTCCATGACCGTGTCCGTGTATCATCCACTACTTATCTTGTTTACATATACATTTATGTTCCCGTGTCGGACACACCCCGACAACAAATCCTAAACCTAAACCAAGCTCTGTCCCGGCCACACCCGTCGGCTACGTATCAGCCCTAACACCATCATCCCCTCCAGCACCACCAGCCAACCTTAACTCAAACCCTAAAACTAGCTCGACTACCACGACACCACCTTGTCCACCCAACCATCACCCTCCACCCTTGGAACACCCGTCGCCACCACGGCAATGTCCCCATCACCACCAGCCACCCGACTCTTGTCCTCCCCAAATCTAACCACAACTACCATCACCACCACTGTTGCCGACACCAACCCCGCAACCTCGCCGCCAACCCAGCACACCACCACCGGCCACCATCAAACCGACACCACCCGCTGCCACCACCATCGCCACGACCATCGTCATCACCACCGTCCCTCACCGCCATCACCACCGACCATCACCGCCATCACCACGGACGACCACCTCCACGAACTCCCGGCGGCCGCACACCCCATCGCCACCACATAGAAAAGAGAGAAAAATTAAAACCCTAAACTAACCTCGCCGGCGCCGCCCGTACGCCGCCCCGCTCCTCCGCGTAACCCGCTGGAACCCCCATCCTCAGCCTCTCCGCCGATCCACCGTGATCCACCAGCCACGGCACCAGAACCCCATCACGAGCTTCCCCGCCGGCGTCGCCGACCAGCCTCCCGACCCTCTCCGACCTCTTCCGCCACCACCCGGTCTGCATGCGCACCGCCCTAGCGCCGAGACTCCTCTCCAGCCTCCCACAGCCTTCCCTTTTCCCTTACTCCCCGCCACCTCCGGCGAAGCTTGCCGTCCTCTCGACAGACCGCCGCTCTCTCACCGCCGCGCTCTTCCACCGCCCTCGCCCCGAGCCACCGGCCGACTGCCGCTCGTCGCTCAGCCCCGAGCCTCGACTCTACCTCCCCGTTCTCTCTCCCTCTGCCTCTCAGTTTCTTTCCTCCACCGCCTCTTCTTCCTTTCTCCGTCTCCCTCTATACTGTCCTCTCTCTTTCTCTGTAACCTTTGGAAAAGGAAGGAGTATAACTAATAAAAGTTTTTATTATTATTTAATATATTTATTATATTTACTATTATTATTATTATTATTATTTTAATTGTTTATTTTAATTGTTTATTTTAATGGTGTGTTTTGTATTTTATTATTATTATTATTATCCTTATTACTATCAATATCATCATTATTATTATATGTCTGTTATTTTCTTTCTTGTAGGAATATATACATCATTAATTATCAATAGTATTACCATCATTATTATTATCATCTTTATTATTATTATTATTATTATTATTATTATTATTATTATTATTATTATTATTATTATTTTGTTAAATATTTATGGCTAGCATAAAAAGATAGGTATTATTTTGCAAATATAGAGCTTTCTCTTAAAAATGACTTCAATATATTTTAGTATTCATTTAAAATGTTTTACGGATAAATATATAGTGCTACCAAAAATTATATTTTTACTTAAAGTATTCTAGCCTAAAGGAAATGATTTTTCATATTTTCAATTATCTATCCAAAAACTATTTTCGACTAATAAAATATATTCTCAAGTACTTATATAAAATATTTTTACTAAGTAAACTATAGTTTTTGACTTACATTGATTTTACTATTTATAAAATATTTCGGGATATTAAAATATAGTTTTCAAAAATTATAAATAGTCTTCAAAAATCATAATATATTATTATCCAATTTCCTTCAACTATCCTCCTGTCCGCGACCAATTCCATTCTCCCTATACCCTAGCCAACTTCGTACCTTCATTATGTCCACCCTAACTAAATTGACCGTACTAGACGCGATGGAACCATCCGTACCGCTATCAGAGGTCACCTTGTATAGTTGTTGCACGGAAGTCACAGTTCGTGCCACCTTGATCATCGCAGCACACCAGGCGTCCTACCAGGCAAGACACCTTGCCATTTGCTGTTTACTTATTTTAGCTCATATTTCATGCACTGTTTATTATTTTCTTTATACAAAATAAACTATGATACATGGCATAACCTGTTAGAACTTACTGTTCATTTATATTCTTGCCATGTATTATTTTTCTTACACATTAAACCTAGATTTAAGGGACCATCTTTGTGTGTTGCATTCATGGCCTTGACACGTTGTACCACGAAGTTGTGTGTCGCATGTAGAATATGGAAGTGCGTGATTGGCTGGCCACCAGTACGTACAAGCCGTGCGATAGGAATAACCGCTAATAGAGGTTGCATGCTAGTTTGACTTAGCGGTTATAGTGGTTTTGTGTTGTGGATACAACACAGTAGGCATTGGGCGGGGAGGACGATTCCTTAGCGTATGGGCTTCGATGCACTTTCCCTTTTGTAACCCGTGAGCTCCGTCGGAGACGCGGATCAGCTTACCAAAGATTACTGACGGCCACTGGCGATTCTGCGGAACGTCATGCTCCTATTGATTGGGCCTCTAGTGCCCCAAGGGGGGACTATGCCGATCCTATTTTACCAGGGCCCATGCGTAGGAAGGATTGTTCTTAACTAGATTTCACCTAGAATGGATAGGCACCTTTATTCGTTAGGTACGAGTACTTTTGGTTTGGGTACTTGTATCTGACCGTGGCTTGGAACAATAATTTGTCGCGAATTAGTTCGTCACATCTTGTCCTTGTTTGGTTGTAGGTGTGACTTACTACTTCGATGAGAAGGTATTGAACCTTGTTGGGGTCCGGATACCATATTGGATTCTTAGGATGGAAAGAAACGTCACCGTGAATTAGTTTACCATCTCCTGTCCTTGTTTGGTTGGGGGGATGGTACGCTCGTTCAATAGGTGTGTATTAGACCATGTTATAAATTCAATTGACTTATTTATTTGAGCAATATTTATTCAGTTTATATGGCATGATATTATGTGTCATGTTACGTCCTTCTGAGGACCTGGTTATCTCCCCAGGTGTGTGCTATTTTCTTTCGCAGGTGTTTTAGCTCTAGCCGTGATCATTGCTATCTCTTCGAGGATGATTGCACCTTGGTCGTCTTCGCTTCGCTCGCCAAATTCATATCTTTTCTTATGTATTTTTCCTTTACTTGTTGGTAGTAGATTTGTCTCCGCCCAATATATTGTATCAAGACAATTCATTATCTTTATATGATGTCTTTTATTCATTTATTTTTTGTGGATGAGATTAGTTATGGTTCTACTGCATTTTACATCTTATGCATTCATACGAGGTTTCCATATATTGGAGTGTACTTCGTATGAATACAACTGGCATGTCTCCATTCCTAGTCTTATGTATTTTGGGACTGGGGCGTTACATGTTTCTGTAGTTGCCCATGCAGGTCAAGTTAATTTGTTTGGTTACTTTACCGTACCAAGCAAGCCTGCGTATAGGATTAGAAGTCTAGGATCTCATTCACATACTTGACCACTTTCCTTGATTTTATCTACCGTTTGACTCATCAATTGCATCTTGCTTGCTTCCTTCCATCCCTATTCTTATCTTCCCTTCGTGCTTGCTAAAGATTGACCCTACTAGTTAGTTGTCCCAAAACACCATTAGTTTAATTCTTTTAAGTTGGGTAGAATGCCTTATGACCTAGCAACCCCTTTGTCCTAGTGACCTATATTAGCAAGTTTACTTAGATTACAGAATCTAGAGGACCCTAACCCGTCTAGTCAACCAAAGACTTGGACAAGAAGACTATAGGACGACTGTATAAGGACCTTCACAGGACATGACTTAGATTCTTTAGAAATTCGACTATACTCCCTCACAATTTTAAACTCTCGTGCTTATAATTTCACTCTTTACAAATGTTACTACTATAACTCAGATTTGCAAGTTCATTTATTTATCGAGCTTGTTCACGACATATGTTATTGGAAGAGCTCCCACTAACATACTGTCTAATCAGAACCGGTGCATAATGGTCTGATCAACCAAGTGCACTTTGGTTCGCTTTTGCCTATTATTCTACGTGGATGGGGACATAGTTAAACTTGTCCTCTAGAGTCCCATCCGTGACTGCCTTGACAATTCCTTTGAAATTATTCGATCGTCCTTGGAATCACGTATTCGTATTCGATAACGCCTCCTTCGAACTCTATATTGCTTTCGCCTTCACCTATTTTAGAAGGATGAATGCGTTGTACTAAAATCTTCTCTAGCCTTCATATCGATTACGATTATTATCACTCGATATTGCTATATCTTCATCCTAAACTACTCGTTCTTTTCTCAGCCCTATCATGACCTCGTAATCACTTAATCGATCTCTTATTCGTGCCTCAACCTACTCTCAAGAACCCATATCTACATGGTCTCTAATTTATTTCTTGAACACATACCATTCTTCATCGCGCGTTATCTTAACCATTTTTTTCTTCTTGCATTAATCGATGATTATCTTCGCTAATACTGGTAAACGTCGTTTCCTTGTCTCGCCTAATGATTTGACCGTACTTCCTCACCGATACCACTTGCGCCTTTCACCCCCCTACTAATTCTTAATTTTGAGGACAAAATTCTTTTAAGTTTGGTAGGATGTAAAATCCCTAAATTTCTACTATTTTTTTATTATTAAATTTAGTACCGATTTAAAATTTTGTATTGTACATCGCATAGTCGTATTGTACGTCGCACACGAAATTTTATTTTTCGTAATTGCTCGACGAGTGCGAATATATGCGAGCGTACATATTTTTAGAAAATTATTTTCTTATAGTTTCAAAATAATATATGTATTAATTTAGCTATCAAAATTTCCTAAATTTATGATTTTATTTATGTAAAGCCTTTTATTTAGAATAAATAATATTCTTAGTGCATGCACATATTTCATAAATATTTTGCTAGTTTATTTTAAATAAAAATATAATTTCCGAGATTTATTAATATTATTATTTATTATTCAAAAAGATATTTAAAAATATTTATTATTTTCAAAATTATTATTAATGGTATTTTGAAAAATATATTTGGAATATATTGTGGCCATTTAAATCTTGATTTGATTTTTGGATTTATTTAAAATAGTTAAATAATTAAAATTTGATTTATTGACTTGATTTTAAACTAAGGGAATTAAATTAGATTTAATTGGATTTGGATTTGGATTGATTTGATTGATTTTAAATTAATACATGAATTATCTACTTTGGGTTTTAAATAAATCCTAATCCTATCCAATTGGGAATTCCCACATCCTATAAATAGACAGGTACTCCTCCAATATTTTCTCCACAATATTTCTCCAAAATTCCACAAAGTGAGTGCATCGTGTCCATGACCGTGTCCGTGTCCCATCCACTACTTATCTTGTTTACATATACATTTATGTTCCCGTGTCGGACACACACCGACACCAAATCCTAAACCTAAACCAAGCTTTGTCCCGGTCACACCCGTCGGCGACGTATCAGCCTAAACACCACCATCCCCTCCAGCACCACCAGCCAACCTTAACCCAAACCCTAAAACTAGCTCGACTACCCCGACACCACCCTGTCCACCCAACCATCACTGCCTTGGCCTCCACCCTTGGAATACCCGTCGCCACCACGGCGATGTTTCCATCACCACCAGCCACCCGACTCTTGTCCTCCCCAAATCTAACCACAACTACCATCACCACCACTGTTGCCGACACCAACCCCGCGACCTCGCCGCCAACCCAGCACACCACCACCGGCCACCATCAAACCGATACCACCCGCTGCCACCACCATCGCCACGACCATCGTCATCACCACCGTCCCTCACCGCCATCACCACCGACCATCACCGCCATCACCACGGGCGACCACCTCCACGAACTCCCGGCGGCCGCACACCCCATCGCCACCACATAGAAAAAGAGAGGAAAATTAAAACCCTAAGCTAACCTCGCTGGCGCCGCCCGTACGCAGCCCCGCTCCTCCGCGTAACCCGCTGGAACCCCCATCCTCAGCCTCTCTGCCGATCCGCCGTAATCCACCAGCCACGGCACTGGAACCCCATCCCGAGCTTCCCCGCCGGCGTCGCCCCCCAGCCTCCCGACCCTCTCCGACCTCTTCCGCCACCACCCGGTCTGCGTGCGCACCGCCCTAGCGCCGAGACTCCTCTCTAGCCTCCCGCAGCCTTCCCTTTTCCCTTACTCCCCGCCACCTCCGGCGAAGCTTGCCGTCCTCTCGACTGACCGCCGCTCTCTCACCGCCGCGCTCTTCCACCACCCTCGCCCCGAGCCACCGGCCGACTGCCGCTCGTCGCTCAGCCCTGAGCCCCGACTCCACCTCCCCGTTCTCTCTCCCTCCGCCTCTCAGTTTCTTTCCTCCACCGCCTATTCTTCCTTTCTCTGCCTCCCTCTATACTGTCCTCTCTCTTTCTCTGTAACCTTTGGAAAGGGAGGAGTATAACTAATAAAAGTTTTTATTATTATTTAATATATTTATTATATTTACTATTATTATTATTATTTTAATTGTTTATTTTAATTGTTTATTTTAATGGTGTGTTTTGTATTTTATCATTATTATTATTATCCTTATTACTATCAATATCATCATTATTATTATATGTCTATTATTTTCTTTCTTATAGGAATATATACATCATTAATTATCAATATTATTACCATCATTATTATTATCATCTTTATTATTATTATTATTATTATTATTATTATTATTATTATTATTATTATTATTATTTTGTTAAATATTTATGGCTAGCATAAAAAGATAGGTATTCTTTTGCAAATATAGAGCTTTCTCTTAAAAATGACTTCTATATATTTTAGCATTCATTTAAAATGTTTTACTAATAAATATATAGTGCTACCAAAAATTATATTTTTACTTAAAGTATTCTAACCTAAAGGAAATGATTTTTCATATTTTCAATTATCTATCCAAAAACTATTTTCGACTAATAAAATATATTCTCAATTACTTATATAAAATATTTTTACTAAGTAAACTATAGTTTTTGACTTACATTGATTTTACTATTTATAAAATATTTCGGGATATTAAAATATAGTTTTCAAAAATTATAAATAGTCTTCAAAAATCATAATATATTATTATCCAATTTCCTTAAACTATCCTTCTGTCCGCGACCAATTCTATTCTTCCTATACCCTAGCCAAGTCCGTACCTTCATTATGTCCACCCTAACTAAATTGACCGTCCTAGACGCGATGGAACTATCCGTACCGCCATCTGAGGTCACCTTGTATAGTTGTTGCACCGAAGTCATAGTTCGTGCCACCTTGATCATCGCAGTACACCAGGCGTCCTACCAGGCAAGACACCTTGCCATTTTCTGTTTACTTATTTTAGCTCATATTTCATGCACTGTTCATTATTTTCTTTATGCAAAATAAACTGTGATACATGGCATAACCTGTTAGAACTTACTGTTCATTTATATTCTTGCCATGTATTATTTTTCTTACACGTTAAACCTAGATTTAAGGGACCACCTTTGTGTGTTGCATTCATGGCTTTGACACGTTGTACCACGAAGTTGTGTGTCGCATGTAGAATACGGAAGTACGTGATTGGCTGGCCACTAGTACGTACAAGCCGTACGATAGGAATAACCGCTAATAGAGGTTGCATGCTAGTTTGACTTAGCGGTTATAGTGGTTTTGTGTTGTGGATACAACACAGTAGGCATTGGGCGGGGAGGACGATTCCTTAGCGTATGGGCTTCGATGCACTTTTCTTTTTGTAACCCGTGAGCTCCGTCGGAGATGCGGGTCAGCTTACCCAAGATTACTAATGGCCACTGGTAATTCTGCGAAACGTCATGCTCTTATTGATTGGGCCTCTAGTACCGCAAGGGGGGACTATGCCGATCCTATTTAGCCAGGACCCATGCGTAGGAAGGATTATTCTTAACTATATTTCACCTAGAATGGATAAGCACCTTTATCCGTTAGGTACGAGTACTTTTGGTTTGGGTACTTGTATCTGACCGTGGCTTGGAACAATAACTTGTCACGGATTAGTTCGTCACATCTTGTCCTTGTTTGGTTGTAGGTGTGACTTACTACTTCGATGAGAAGGTATTGAACCTTGTTGGGGTCCGGATACCATATTGGATTCTTAGCATGGAAAGATATGTCACCGTGAATTAGTTTACCATCTCCTGTCCTTGTTTGGTTGGGGGGATGGTACGCTCGTTCAATAGGTGTGTATTAGACCATGTTATAAATTCAATTGACTTATTTATTTGAGCAATATTTATTCAGTTTATATGGCATGATATTATGTGTCTTGTTACGTCCCTCTGAAGACTTGGTTATCTTTCCAGGTGTGTGCTATTGTGTTTTGCAGGTGTTCTAGCTCTAGCCGTGATCATCGTTATCTCTTCGAGGATGATTGCACCTTGGTCATCTTCGCTTCGCTCGCCAAATTCATATCATTTCTTATGTATTTTTCCTTTACTTGTTGGTAGTAGATTTGTCTCCACCCAATATATTGCATCAAGATAATTCATTATCTTTATACGATGTCTTTTATTCATTTATTTTGTGTGGATGAGATTAGTTATGGTTCTACTGTATTTTACAGCTGATGCATTCATACGAGATTTCCATATATTGGAGTGTACTTCGTGTGAATACAGCTGGCTTGTCTACGTTCC